>VSMD01039085.1:0-70535 GCA_008750895.1 Mirza zaza | reverse complement strand
TTCATAATCGCAAGGCTGTGGAAACAGCCCAAGTGCCCATCAATCCAAGAATGGATTAATAAAATGTGGTATATGTATACCATGGAGTACTATTCAGCTCTAAGAAACAACGGTGATATAGCACATCTTATATTTTCCTGGTTAGAGCTGGAACCCATACTACTAAGTGAAGTATCCCAAGAATGGAAAAACAAGCACCACATATACTCACCAGCAAACTGGTATTAACTGAGCAGCACCTACGTGGACACATAGGTACTACAGTAATAGGGTATTGGGCAGGGGTGGGGTGGGGAGGGGGCGGGTACATACATACATAATGAGTGAGATGTGCACCATCTGGGGGATGGTCATGCTGGAAACTCAGACTTGTGGGGGGAGGGGGGAAAGGGCATTTATTGAAACCTTAAAATCTGTACCCCATAATATGCCGAAATAATAAAAAAAAAAAAATGAAAAAAAAAATATCTGCATTCCTGCTTGGTCAGACTTTTTGGATTCAGAGCAGTCATGTAATATCCTCACGTGTTCATTCACCAAGTAAGTACTGTTCCAGGCAGAGTAAATTACAGACTCACACAAATTGAAATGAAATTTCTCTGAGGAAACTGGGGTCAGTAGAAGGCATAGGTGTTAAACAGGGAAGGGGGGTGTGGATTACAGAGAGAAAAATGCATGGGCACCGGCCTATGTCAGGAAAGAGCCGGGCAAGGGCAAGGAGCTGCTTGTGCCCATATGGCAACAACCAAAGAGCACAAAGGAAGACCAAGGAGTCAGATCCCACAGGGGTGGGGAACTTTGATCTTTATCCTCAGAGCACTGAGAAGCCAGTGAAGGCTCTTATGCAGGGCACAGCAAGATGAGACCTATATTTTGAAAAGACCGCTCTAGTTATGGACACAGGTTTGGCTCTAATGCTCAAGTACTTCATAAAGTCCCAAGCTCTTGGGACACACGGGACAGTCAGGGCCTCCTCACATTACTCATGGGAGAGTCCACCCAGCTCCGACAGGTATAGAATTCCACCTGGTCTTTCAGGTTCTTCTTGCTATGACACATACTCACATAAACATCTTACCCAAAAATAGCAGTCCTGAATAATGACAGACATTTTTTCCTGGATTAGCAAATCTAAGGTTTCTCCTCTCCATAATGCTTAAGTAGACATTCTTTCCACTTAGAAGTTCTTGTCTCTGGGATCACAGGATTAGCTATTTTGGCTAGATCATCTCTAACACATTTGAGGAACAGATAAGTAGGTGAAAAAAGACAGTCAATGTACAGAACTTCAGTGAAAATATACTAATAACCCCATGCATATTTACCATATAAGTTATTGAACTTTGCTTTTTATTTCCTACCTGCTGCATACTTTACATGATTTGAGGTGTACTTCTTGCCTCTCTCACACAAGACTCACACCATTTAGGCTCTTTATTCTGATCCTAGGCAACTCTGGGGCAGGGACCTACTACAAAAATTTAGTCTTAAAATTTAGTCTACACTTCGCTCAAACAGAAACAAACTCTTATGCCAAGAGAAACAAGGAAAGAGGATTTAGTGCAACCCAGAGGCACCTTTGGAGGGATTCATGGCAATATCTATGGAATGCAAAGCATATTCAAATGTTAAAAAAATTTTTAAAGGCAATATAGTGTAGAGGTTCACTTTACAGACAGCCAAAATTTGAATCCTGCTGCTCCGCTTACAAGCTAAGTGAATTTAGGCAAATTATTTAAACACTCTGCACCTCAGTTGCCTCAGCATGTAAAATGGGAATAATAATAGTATCCATTTCATGTTGTTTTGAGAGGATTAAATGAAATAAAATTCAAAAAAACACTTAGAATACTGTCTGGCACAGAATAAAACACTCAGCAAGTATTAGCTATTATGATTACATAGCAACAAAACACTATCATGATTTCCAGCAATTCAACTAGGGAGCAAACTCTATCCCTGCACTCCCCTTTTTGGTTGCAAACTTTGGGTTTCCACCAGACCCAGCAGTGTACAGACAGCACACAACTGACCTCCCCTACTCTGTCCTTGTCTCTTTCACCTCCACACCAAAGTCTACTCTTCTTTCAAAGTCTATCTCAGGAGGAAAATATTGAGAGTTCTTTCCAGTTCCTCAAAACACTATCTCATCTCACCATTTCCCCATGTGCCTGTTTTCCCAAACAATAGGTCAGATCAACAGTTAGCAATATGACCAAACTTTACACAATTTTCGTAGATTACAAAGTCCTTCTCCAACCTTTTAACATTGCTATGTCCAATTAAGTTTGGTTTTATAATTTCAAAAAGGACTTCTTCTGGAATTCCCACATATACATACCTACACAGCAGTATTCATATGAGCAAAACTTGGTCAAAGGATACGAAAGTTCAGTTATGCAGGATGAATAAGTTATGAAGATTAACTACAATTAATAACACTATATTGTATACCTGAGATTTGCTAAGAGAGATCTTAAATATTCTCACCACAAACAAACAAAAATGGTGACTATGTGTGATAGAGATGTAAATTAGCTTGATTGTGATAATCATTTTATAAAGTATACATATATCAAAATATCACATTATATACTGTGAATACATACGATTTTTTGGCAATTATACTTCAATAAAGCTGGGGATAAATAGAGGCAAAAATTTTAAAAAATTCAAACATCCATCAAAAGCAGAATAAATAATTATGGTATATTCAGATGCTAGAATAATCTTTGGCAATGTAAATGAACAAACTACAGCCACACGACTACATAGATGAGTCTCAGAGTGAAAAACTGTACACTGTATCACTTATGTATATAGCAGAACTGATCTCTGGTGTTAAAAATCAGGATAGCAGCTCCCTCGGGGCGGAGGGGGTAGAAAACACCTAAGAGCAAGGGGGCTTTGTAATGCTGGAAAAGTTCTATTCTTTAATGTGGATGGGACTTACGTGAGTGTGATATCAGTATGGAATAATCATTAGGCTGGGTGCGCTTATTATCTTTGTACTTTTCTGCATGTAATTTCAATTTAACTTCAATTTTTAAAAAGTTTCAGTGTATATAAAATGATAAAATCAGTCATTGGTTCAAACTCTTTTTCTCATCCCATCCCTAAGGCATCATGAAACGAGCACTATAAGCCTTGGAGTGAGTTCCTTTTCTTCAACATTCTAACACTTTGCCTTTTTTCCCACATCATAAAGTCAGGATCAAAACCTTCATCTCCCTCACAGACTTGTTGGGCAGATCAAATACAATAAGGAATGCAAAGTACTCTGCAAAATGTTCAGGGCTTTACAAAGGCAAATGGTGTTATTCCAAGAGAAAAAGGTAACTCCTGCAATGTAAGTATTCATGGAACAATCCACAGACAAGGATTTCGATGTTATTAATACCTATTTTCTCCAGGCAAAAAAAAAATATGTTAAGGACACATTTATTGAAGCCCTTCCATGTACCTCTGTGGAAACAGAGATTAAAGACTGCCACAGGCTGGGCGCAGTGGCTCACGCCTGTAATCCTAGCACTGTGGGAGGCTGAGGCGGGAGGATAGCTCAAGGTCAGGAGTTCCAAACCAGCCTGAGCAAGAGCGAGACCCTGTCTCTACTATAAATACAAAGAAATTAATTGGCCAACTAATATATATAGAAAAAATTAGCCGGGCATGGTGGCACATCCCTGTAGTCCCAGCTACTTGGGAGGCTGAGGCAGGAGGATCACTTGAGCCCAGGAGACTGAGGTTGCTGTGAGCTAGGCTGACGCCACGGCACTCACTCTAGCCTGGGCAACAAAGTGAGACTCTGTCTCAAAAAAAAAAAAACAGACTGCCACAGTAAGCATTATGATAATGGTAAATACTGGGATGCACATAAGGGAAACCTGGGAGGTCAGTGGGGTCAAGGTGGGGGGTCAACACTGAGCAAGCCCTCCCTTACAGTCCGAGAGATTATTTGGGGAAACTGTCCATCTGAGTACTGAGTGCTCATATTAGTGCTGCTTTAGTAAGTTCAGTCAAGTTCCCAATATCAACTAGCAATGCTATAAAAAGCTTGAAACCTCTCTCTCCCTAAAGTTTTAACTGTTGGTGCAGCTTTATAATGGACTTTTTTACCTTTAGAAAAAAAAATATGAGAAAGTCCAAATAAAGGGAATGAGCTTATATTTTGCTGCTGTTGTTGTTAATTAGAAGGGCAGAATACTTAAAGGAACATTCCACAAGTTCTTGCATCCTTTTCTGAAGACTCACAACCACAGAGACAGGAAGATAAGAAGTGGCCTGAGATTAAGGACAGTGTAGCACTCTCTTCTTCCTGGCTCGCATGTCACTCAGCACTGCTTCCTGACCCAGGATAAATGTGAAGCATTCATGTCTCAAGAAGACCTTTGAAAGTAGAACCCATCATCTCAAGGTAGATTTTTAAGAGCCTTCTCTATATTTAGAAAATATCTGGCATGCTATAAACTCACTTGGTAAATACAGAACACATTTGAATTGCTCCTGTTTTTTAAAAGAACTTTTATCTCCACCACATGTCTGAAGAAGATGACAGAAAAGAGAAATAAGCAATGCCATTAGATGAATTCGGTCCTCTCAAATGGTTTGAGACAGAAAAAAAAAACTAGTTTTTCTGGAGAAACTACCCAACATTTTCCGTAACATCAGGTCACCATAAGATGATGAAAACAGCTATCAGCAGGGAAGAAAGACAGACTGGGTACGTGTGAGCTCTCTAGATAGATCAGACATCCATATCCTGAGTAAAACCAGACTTCCTTCTCAAGCTCAAAGAGGGGGGACCGGGTACACTGTCTCCTACAAAAGTGCTTCCTTCTCACACAGCACAGATAACAGGTCCCAGCATTCTCTACACAACCAAAAGGCATTCGCAGCTAAAGAATGTCCCTTATGACCTCTGTCTCATCGTCCCATGGTCAGTGTCTACAACATCCATCACAACTAACAAGGATAAAAATGGGCATTTTAAACTAATAAGAACAGATACTACACTTGATCTTAGCCAAAGGGCTGAGAAGTGATGAAAAAAAAAATGGGCATTTTACATAAGTCTAAGACAGCTTCATTTAACAGCACTGAGAGTTGAAAACAAACTTTCATGGAGAACTTCAATGCCTATGTGAATAATGATGCTGACAAGTGATGAAAAAACTCTAGGAAGCTGAATGGTTTTGAATTTTCTCCTTTGTCGATCCTTCCAGCCATAACTTATAAGCATTAACACCTTTTTACAAATAGAACCACAGACCGATTCTTTGGATACACCTACAATCTAATAGTGGCAATTCTTGGATGAACACATTCACAACAACATTTGAATAACATCTATATGCTGCAATTATGATCATGACCTCAAGTTTTAATATGGGCTTCCTAAGGAACCCAGTATAATACAGTGGCATAAAAGTTCACGGACTCTGAAAAATGACTGTGAAAATTTATATACGAGAAGAGGTATCATTTGATCTTTTCATCAGCTCACGGAATAGCCAGGATGTGGCCCATGAAACTGGAAAGACTAACACCATAATAATAAACTTCAGCGAAAAGCATGAATGAAATTACCAACTACAACAATGACTACTACCGGAATACCCTGGCCAAAGACTTTCCAAACCAATACTCGACCAAGTGGCCAGCCATGTACTACTGACACCCACTTGCTTTTAGTCCCTAATGGGGTACAGAGAATGAGCTTAGCTATTAAACCATAAAGCTTTGTCAGACAGCATCTATTTACCAAGCATCCAACACCTTCAAAGACCTTGGAGATCCATGATCTTACTAAAGCAATCCTCAAAAAATGGCAGGATGGAAAGATCCCCACATTCTCCCTCTCTCCCACTGTCGCAAGCCTGGACCATACCTGATTCTCTCTCCCCTTGCCTTCCGCATTCGATTAGGTGCCAAGAGTTTTCATTTCCAATCACTCCTGAGTTCAATTCCTTCCTCTCCATCCCATCAGTACCACACCTGCTACACAGCCAGCCTGCAATTACCACTGGTTCTAATCCATTTTAGATGCTACCGCCAGATTAATCTTCCAAAGCACAAATGGTAGCATTCTCCTACTTGAAACTTTTTTTGATTATTACACTTTCAAACAGAAAATTTCAAAAATATAAACAGAGAATTCTGTAAGAAAGCCCCATGTACCCAATACACAGCTTCAATAATTACCACTTCATAACCAATCTTATTACCTCTATACCCCAACCCACTAGGTTATTTTGAATCAAATCTCAGACATCACAAAATTTCATCTGTAAATACTTTTGTATGATTCTCCTCCTTACAAACATAACTATAAGGCCATCATCACAGCCCTCAAAAATCAGGGACCATTCTCATATCATTAAATTGTCTATCAATGTTAGCATGTTCATGCTTGTCCTATAATTCATCACTGTTATCTTTTTCTTTTATTTTCAGTTTGCTTAAATCAGGATAGAAACATAATCCAAAATTGTGATTGGTTAATGTGTTTCTTAAGACTTTTTTAAACTGTAAGTCCTTTCTCCATTGCTTTTTTTTTTTTTTTCTATTTTGTTCTGTGGTTATTTTAGGATTTTTTGGTCAAAATCTTAGTCATTAGCCTGCTTTTCAACCTTATATTTTAAAGCCTCATGTTACCTTATATTTGCACTAGTCTTCATCTTTATCGAGTTCCAATCAAATCATATCCTAAATGTGATCATTTTTTTTATTTCAGCATATTATGGAGGTACAAATGTTTAGGTTACACATGTTGCCCTTGCCCTACCCCCAGTCAAAGCTTCAAGCGTGTCCATCCCCCAGATGGTGCACATCACCCTCATTATGTGTGTATACACCCATCCCCTCCTCCCCCTCCCATCTGTCCACCCGATAAATGTTATTCCTATATGTGCACTTAGGTGTTGATCAGTGAAACCAATTTGATGGTGAGTACATATGGTGCTTATTTTTCCATTCTTGGGATACTAAATGTGATCATTTTTAAATGTCCCTTCAAGCTGCACAGCTTACTTCCACTCCCTCTGAGTGAGGACTAGACTTAGTGACTCACTTCTAATGAGGAGAATAAGGTGAAAGCAAAGGTGTGTCACCTTCAAGACCACAGACTAAAAATGCACTGTGGCTTTCTCCTTGTTTTCCCTAGTCTGGGATCACTCACTCTGGGAGAAGCCAAAGGCCATGTTTTGAGGACACTCCTGCACATCTTAATCCCCCCTGCAGGAACCAGATAATGGGGCAATCTATAATCATTTATTAAGTAAATATCAGAAGTGACAGCATCCTAGACCATCTCTTCTCTTTACCCCAAAGCACGCAGTAGGCATGCCCATATACAGATGCCTGTAACAAATGCTACCATAAAAAGCATCTTCATTCAGCAGATGAAGTCTCCGAAGCAAATTACCCAACGACTTTATTTTACCAAAGCCAAATCAGAGCTGAAACCTTAGCCTCCTCTTTGACTCACAAAATTCTTGTCTAAATTATACTGCTGCTACCAAAAGAAGAAAGGGGAAAAAAATTGTTCCTTTATCTGACATCCGACATATGGTTCTTACTAACAATCTATATATACACATTATGGAGGGTCAGATTCTAACAGCGGATGGTGATATTCGAGATGAATAATGTTGCTTGTAAATTACTTCACAGTTTATGTAAGTAATAATGCTAGAGAAAAATAACTGCACTACACAGTAATCTGACTCTTGATCGCCAAAGCACAGTTCAACACAGAGTTGTTCTTTGTTTTTAAGATACAGAACAACGCTGGAAGGGAGATGTCTAGCTATGATATAATCAAAGCTTTGTGTCACTCCAAGGACACACAGTTACATTTATGTTCTGGCACTCAAAAAGAAGCACTACTATCCTTTAGAGAAGGGGTTAGCAAACTAACCAAATCTGGCTCACAGCCTGTTTTTGTATGGCCCACAAGTTAAGGATGATTTTTATCTTTTTTAATGGTTGAGAAAAAAAAATCAAAAGAAGACTATTTCATGACCTGTGAATTTATATGAAATTCAGCTTTCAATGCCCATAAATAAAGTTTTATTGGAACACAGTCATGCTTATTCATTCAGGCATTGTGTACGGCTGCTTTTGTGCTACAAAGGCGGAACTGAGTAGCTTCAACAGAAAACGTACGTCCTACAAAGCTAAAAATATTTACTATCCAGAGCTTTACAGAAAATGTTTGCCAATCCTTTCCTTTAGGACATGAATGCTGTAACCTATCTTGGCTTAAATTCTAAAACTATCACTTAACTGTGTGATCTTGAACAAATTACTTAACTATACTGCACCTCAGTTTTCTCATCTGTAAAATGGGGTTAATAATGACACCAACCTTATAGAGTCATTGTGAGTTGTAAATTAATTACACATACAAAGCATGTAAAACAGTACCTGACACACAATAAGCCTTTACTAAGTATTCATGATACCTACCATTCCTTCTTGCTGAGACCTGCAGGATGCGTTTTCCAATGGAAATGCAAAGTGGTTAGACATCAAACTAACCCCCAAATCTATTTATCATGGTAGAACTGAAGTATTATAAGAAGAAATAAGAGAAAAATGAAGAAAAATAGGACAAAAACAGGATTAAGGAGGGAAGAGAAAGGAAAAGCTACAGACACCCCACTCAGCAGAAATAGTAGGTGGCCTATTTTAAGGGGAAGTATAAATTAGGATAATTTCATCTATAATAACAGATTAAATAACCTCTGTGGGCTGACTGGGTACTAACGACCATGTGGAAGCTTCCTCTATGGAGGAAAAGAACATTCTGAAATTCCGAGCGAGTGACTTACAAATGAACTGCTAGGTCAAGCCCATTTTTAAGTTGGGAACTTCCTGTATTTTACATTCCTTGACAAATGACAAGTGATAGTTGCAGTAAATTCTGCATCTTAGTATCCATATAGAATAGCTAATTAAGCAGAGACAATTTGTGTAAGAACCCCGTACAGCTGAAGGGCTCCTTATAATACAACTCAGAGGAGGACGGGAATAATCTTTCTGATCCAAAATTCTCATTTTGTTCCGAATAGCACTTACTTCCTAACACTAAGGGGAAAAAAAAAAACCCATGTACCCATAAATAGAAAACAAGCTCATTCACCAAAAATGGGCTACATGGCAACTAGAAGATAAACATGGTGTTAACAGAAGATTACACTTAACCTGCTACTGAGTTTGAGAAACTATCTCTTTCCATGGACTCATTTTCATTTGAATACCTTCTTTGTGCAAAGCTGAATTCCTATCTTTCTCATGTATCTTTTAAAAATCACACTCACTGTTTCTCTCTTTAAAATTATTTCAAAACTCTAAAGCACATCCCCCACAAAAAAACAAAGAATTTTAAAACTCACAACTTCACCACTATCTCCATCATTCCCTCCCAAACTTGATCCCTATAACCCTCGCTATTGCTATGGTGTATACTTGCAGTAAATTTTCCATGCAGAGGCTAAATGCAAACATCAAATATTTTTAAGAGACTTGATATGTAAACCTAATATGTAAAACCTTCAGGAAAAGAAAGACAGACATTATTATATAAATGATTTCTGCAAATTGTGCAGGAAAAGGGAAGTGATTTAAAGCGAGGCATCCAAGACAGCAATTAAGATGCTCCTTAACCAGAGGCAAGTTCAAAACACTCACTGAGGACGTATCTGCTGGGAGAGTCCAACTGAAGGCTTCGGCTTGAGGGTCAAAGTCATCTGGGCCACAGGACTGACTCTTGGTAGAGCGTCTGTCTTCTTAGGTGAAGTGTGCTTTGCTGCTTGCTCAGGAGGGACCCAGGAGGAGGCAGCCCCAGGATTCTGCCCTGCAAAGACAGGCGACGAGGTATCCCGGGCAGCTATTGTCTCACAGGCTTTGCCCTTGGTCCCTGGTTTACACACACAGAGTTGAGGCCGGAGACACATCCCTCCATTCTGGCACGGTGGAATGCAGCTGGCTGCAGAGACAACACAAGACAGAGCTTTGAAGAAAAGCATTGTAGACTTTCTAATGCTTCCAAAGGGTTAACAGTAGCATCAGATTGTTCTCCAATAAAATAAAACCACCCTTAAAACATGCATCACAATGATGATAATGGTGACTAATAGTTACTAATGGCTTCCTATGTGACATACACTATTCTAATATATATCAACAAATTTAATCCCCAGCAACCATTTTAATAGATATTTTATTTTGCTCATTTTACAGATAAAAAAAGAGACCCAGAGGTTAAGTAATTTGCCAAAGGTCACACAATTATTAGTGAATAGAAGAGCTGGGATTTGAGCTAGCTCCAAAGACACCATTCTTGACCACTTTACTATAGTCGCCTCCTCAAAATGCATCAGAAAACACAGGAAAAATCTAAAGAAAATTCTCTGCCATTATTTTTAAGTTGTGTTCCATAGCTTAATTTTAAATTTAATTTTAAATCTGTAAGCTTAAATTTTTTGCCACAACTTGGCAAATAACAAAAGCCTAATCCTTAAAAGTGCTCTACTACAGACTTTGTCTTGTATAGGCTATCAGAGCACGGAGGCACACTGTTTTAGAAATTTAGTCCATCCATGCTTTGACATATGAGAAAACCAAGGGCAGAAAGGTTGAAAGTCATCCAATAAACACCTGCTAGTTGGTACAAAACTCCAGTGCATTGTACACCATCCCTAATTTTACAATGAAAGACAACCAAAAAGAAACAACAACTTCATATCCTATTTGCTAAGATGTCGATAATTTGAATCACCAGACTTATGACCAAGCAGAGTTTGAGACTTAGCAGGGCTGGAGGCCAGGGCTAAGGTAAGTGGATTTAATGATAGGCAAGGTCTCCAGGGAGTTTAGATGTTACTGACTTAAGTTTTATCAGGTTTTATCATAGACGTAGGGGCATATTCCCTCAGTCCCTTCTTTATTGTTCAAATATATTTATCATGCTGCCCCTTTGCTATCAGCCCACCCTGGACTTAAACGCTTGTCCTGGGGCGAATCACACTGCCACATCGCCCACAAAAGTCAATGCAAGTCAAAACAATTACAAAGTGAACCTCAGAAGACTTAGTTATTAAGGGCCAAATGACCGAGACCTCACAGCCCTGAAACCTATTGATTTCTATAAAAGCGATAAGATACGTCTCCCATCTTTCTAAAATATTATTCCTACTACCTATAGCAAATAATGATTTAAAAATGGCCCTTGAGTGTTAGAATACTAGGCTGACAAAATTTTCAAAATGTTGGGAAGGATGAAAGAAAAAAAAGAAAAGAAAAGAAAAGAAAGAAAATTGAGCCAGCTCCCTAGGTGACCTTGTAGTCACTTAACCTTGGCCTCTGCACCTGTGTGTTCAGGGTCTGCAGTAGAGCAGTAGCTACTTGTTTTTAAATGGTCCCCAAGGGCTGTTCCCATATTATGCTTCTCGAATTCAAATTCAAAAGCTATATGCTTCTAGAATTCACAATTCTAAGTTATCACAGTCTTCTCGACAGATGGAGCGAACTCTGGACGCAAGATACTTTGCTCAGCCGCGGTAATTTACGGAATGTCACAGGAACGGGAATGGGCTCCCCCCAGGAGAACAGAAGCCACAGCAAGGACTGGACTGGGCTCTCAAAGCTGTGCCTCCGCCAGAGATCACCCCCCAAGGCACTTTCATGTATACATTCTCTTCACGCTTTCAATTAGAAACATGTTGAAGTTTAACATCTGAGAATGATTTCCGCTTCTCCTCCCTCCCAAGGTGTACTGCAAATGTCTCCTCATCCACCAGGAAGGCTGCACTGAGCAGCTTGCAAAAGCCAGCAGCTACGTGGAGGCCAAGGACTGACGTCCAACACACCACTGAGAACGTGCCACAGGGACCTGTCTCATCCATCCACGGATGGACTGGAAATGTAAACGGGTAGCAATTATTTTTAACTCTTCAAATTTTGCATGTAGTAGGCGGGGAGTGGCAGGCAGAGAATAACAAAAGGAAAAAAATACTTTGAACTCACAAATATTTTTTTACTAGAAGAAAAAGAATATGTTATATAATAGTATGGCTATATGTTATACAATAGCACCCTTCAGCCCCCGGAGCACACAGATGAAGAGAGATTGGCTTGAAGTAGGGGAGGGGACAGGGTCCCTAAATGCCAAGACAAGCCCTTCATCTGACATGAAAAAGCAAAACTCATGTACTTGAATCACATTTTTATCAGGCCATTTTTCCTGTAATATCCGGACCCCATGCAGTCAGTAATGGTTCTCAAAGCATGGTACCCAGACCAACAACAGCAGCGTCACCTGGAAACACATCACAAATACACATTCCTGGGCTGCCCCAGGCCTGCTAAATCTAAAACGAGAACCCACAAAGCGTGACTACCCTCCAGGTGATTCCGATGTACCCTCAAGTTTGAGAACCACTGAGAGATAACATTTGGAAATAAACAGTCTTCCACCTGTAAGTTTCTGAGGATGTATATTTTTATATATGCAATTTTCACATAATTGCTTTTATTTTGCTGAATTCTTGGCTATGAAGAAAGTATTTGTCTTATCTTGCCCTTTTATTTTTAATGCAAATGAGGGTACATTTTCCATGTCTATACATTTCCAAAACTATATTTGTCACCATCTACTTCATGGCCAGTGCAAAAAAAAATTGTAGGCATTTATGAGAAAATTATTATAACCGAGGTGTTGGGCTGCGTGGAATATTATAAATAAAGCTACAGGCATACTGTTAAAATGGGTTTTTTCCACCAGCTGGCTCTGCATTTGCCTGGCCAGACACTGTGCTGGGTTCAACACACTGAGTAAGGCCACAGCACGATCGCATCAGTGGGCTGGGCAGTAGTTCTCAGGCTTGGCTGCACATTAGAATCACCCAGGGAGCTTTTAAAACTTCTGAAACCCAGGCTGAACTCCAGATGGACTAAATTAGAATCTCTGGGGGAGGGCCCCAGGCTGCAGTCGTTTAACTCCCCAGGTGATTGCAATGTGCAGCCAAGTCTGAGAAGCAGTAAGTTAGGGAACAAAATCCTAATCCAGACTTGCTGACAAACTAGTCTTCCTAAAATGCTGCTTTTTGAATCCTTTTTTTTTTTTTTTTTTTTTTTTTGCTTCATTCAAAAACTTTCAACACATTTTAGCTGCCCATGGGAAAATTTCAAGACCATCTACATCTGGCCCAAACCCGCCTTCCCACCCTTGTTTCCCACTGGTCCCTCCTTGCAGAAGCTCGCCAATTCCTATGGGAGTCCCACCTCCCTGTCTCTGCACACAGGGTGCCCTGTCCAGAAACACAGGCCCCAAGACCCATCGAGCTCGTCGGCAGCCCCCAGTCCTTCCAGTTCTTCCTTCTCGGTGAAGTCTCTCCCAAATGCCTGCCCACCGTACCGTGATCTTTGTGCCACCTGGCTCCTGTCTCACTTTAATCATCCGCTTCACATTTCACACGTGCTGTCATGTAGTATTAGTCTCACGTATTATTAGTCATCATTTTACAGAGTTATCTCCTCATTGCCGACTAGATTATAAAATGGGAGGTTGGTTAAGTAGCTTACGCAGAACTTTCTGTACCCTGGGTCAGGAGTTTGCACTTTATCTTGGTTGACTGGCTGACATAAATCTTTAGAGCCACTACCTTCCAAATGATGCTGGGATTTAAGGACATGTATGAAAGAAAGACAATCAATTGGCTCTTAATCCATTGCTTACTAATGGCTACACCTCCGGACTTGGTTTGCAAGTTTTTCAACAAACAGCAGATGTTTATTCATCAAAATTAATATTCAAATATACTCTGCAAATATTCAAGGTCTGTAGTAACACTTAACAGGATGTTATAGTTACTCACAGAAACAGTTTCTGAAGCCAGATCCGATATGTTCTAGAAGAACTCTGAAGGCTAGTGACAGTGAAACAGACCAGTCAAGGACAAAGAGAACAATGGGCTGGTGGGAACTATGATCAGTTATTGAATTTCTCATACAAACATAGGGGGTTAAACCTAAGAAGTTCAGGTGTAACAGGAAAAAAAGAGCTTCTGGGAAATACCCCGTTTGTGCAAAGGATCTAGAAAGGGAGGGGAAAAAAACCTAACAATTGATAAAATAGATAATCCTATAAATGAACTTCTGCTCAAAAAAGCATAGTGAATTAACCCTCCACCCTCCTCCATTCCAAACGCAATGATTAAAAAAATGTTTGTGTTAAAAAGATAATTTCTTCTGCTGGTCATGAAGGAGTAACTGTCACCAAACAAGCCTCCTTGCCATAAATAACTGGAAGACTGGATGTAAGAAGTAAAACAACTGTTTTTGGACACTGGACCACTGGCAGCACAAGACTGCTTCCTAAGACAAGGGAATCAAATGAGGCGAGCCCTATAATCACCAAACCTGCAGAAAGCATTCTATGGACCATGGCACAGGGAAGAGAACAAGCAGAGCTTGACTGGTTTTGCTCAACTGGGGAGACACAGACCTGCCTTAGGAGGCTGAGTAGCTGGAATCTGTAGGGCAGAGAACTGGAGAGAAGAGACTTGCACACAGATACAACCCAGAAATCTACACAGGGGTCCCCATGAATCTTTGCCTGATACTAATCTGCACAGGCCCAGGTTGAGGCCAGACAAAAGACAACTACCTGTAGGATGCAAATTCTCAGCACTCCCCTAGGATGCTGTTCCAGTTCTGAGCTGCTAGAATCAGAACATTCAGTAGAGACCCCAGAATTAAACTCCTTTGGAAAGGATAGTATAACCTCAATATCAAAATCAGACAGGAACATACCCAAAAGAAAACTAACACACAAATCACAGTTATGAATATAGATGGAAAATACCAACATAAAATATTAATAAATCGAATACATCAGCATTTAAAAAACAAAAAGTAGAATTCCAGAAATATAAGCATGGCTCTAATGTTAGTAAATCTATCAATGAAATTCCTTATTAAAATTTAAATGAGAATTTATCTCAATGAGTGCAGAAAAGCTTCTAATAAAATGTATCACTTATTCATGATAACAAATAAAACCTGTTAGCCAACTAGGACTACAAAGGGATTTCCTTATTCTGGTAAACAGTATCTATAGCAAATCCCACAACAAACAGCATATCAAAACCTACAGCAAATATAAGGAAATTATAGAATGTATTCCTACCAAAGTTGGAAACAAGTCAATGTCCACGATAATCTCTAATAGTTAATGTTGCATTATAGGTCCCAGGTGACAAAACAAGAACAAGAAATAAAAGGTGCAAGTACTAGAACAGAAGAAACAAATGTATCATTATTTGTAGTTTGCCTAATTGTCTTTGTAGATAATACAAAAGACAGAAAGGTCAGCAAGGTTCTTATCTAGTGAATCAGCCTAGAAAAAGATGTTATTCCTATAATAAGCAATATGTAATGACACAAATGTAATGAAAAGAAGATACCATTCATAATAGCAACACTAATTATAAGATACCTATCAAATATCTAACAAAAGATATACAAGACTTTTGAAGGAAGTTACAAAGCATTTAAAGACCAAAATGGAGGGGGTAGGGGGCTGAATATCAAGATATATGCCATATGCATGCATTTTAAGATTTAATTCAGATAGATATAATTCTCTCCAATCTTTACATGAATTCATTGCCACTCCAATTAAAATCTTAGTGATTTTTCAGACAAATTGACAATCCACTCCTAAAATTAATAATGACATATTAAAGGGCCAAGAATGGTCAAAAGAATGTTATAAAAGAAGACTGAGGGGAGATCTGCCTTACTATATATTAAGATTTATAAGTTTAAAATAATTAAGACAATGTGGTGCTGGTTCAGACATAGAAAAACAGAGCAATGAAATTTAATAGGAATCTTGGAAACAGATTCATATATAAATGGAGGCTTGGAAAGTGGCGAGGAAACATAGCAAATCTGTAGGGAAACAGCATACTTAATAAATTGTGTTGGAAAAGAAATAGCCATCCATCTAAAAGAATTAATAACATTTTAAAAGAATTGTGAAAAGAATGAAAATTAGATTGTGCTTCACACAATAATATATATTCCAGATCCTTAAAAGAAAATATGAGAAAAATATCTTCATGATTTGGGGTAGGAAGAATTTCTCAAATGTGAAATGCAACGTAAAACTCAAAAAGGACTGATAAACTTGATTGTATCAAAATTTAAAAGTCATCATACATAAAACTGAAAGACAAATGACAAAGAGAAAGTACTTGTAACATATTTAACAAAGGATTAATAATCAGATGTATCAAGAATTTCTACAAGGAAAACAATAAACAAAAAATGAAAAAAGCATATGAACCAGCTATTTCCAGATGATGAAATCTGAGTGGCAAATAAACATAAACCGATACTCAACTTCTTCAATTATCAGAGAACTGCAAATCAAAACATAAAGATGTAATTCCACCTTCAAGAGACTGGCAAAATGTCTGTTACCACCACTGGAGAAGGAATCTTGGAAACAGACAGGCAAAAACATAGGAAAATGAGAACTCTTACTTACTGCTGGTGGGGACATACTTTATACCCACCTCTATGAAAAGCAATTTGGCAATATCTAGTATGGTTATAATCTGAAAACCCTAATACTCAGCAATTTCACTTCTAGGCTGTCATATGTTCAAGGAGGCATATACATGAATATTCACTGTACAATAATTATAGCAGCAAAATATTGGTATTGATAGATGAATTGATGAATAGTTCATACAATGGAATACTAGATAACAGTTAAAATTATGATGTACATCTGCACCTAGCAACATGGTTGGATCTTAAAAATAACATTGCCTAAAGAAAGCAAATTATAGGATGCTACTTTATATTACTGTCCTTTATATGTTCATATTATAGTAACAGTCCACATAAATTTTAAAATAATACTACTTGCTTTTATGGATACATATGAAATAAACAAAAGTATAAAAATATGTACTAGAGTGACACAAAGTTCATGACTAAGTTCATGACTTCTGGGAGGGAAGTAGAACAATACTTTATTGGAATACATTTTTCTTAAAAAAAAAAAGAAAGATGGGTAGCAAATATGACAACAAGTAGATATGTATTAACTGTGTAGTAGAGACATAGGTATTCACTATTGGGATATTTTTGTACTTTAATTGTTCATAATCAAAATACTTTTTTTAAATAATCTAACAGAAAAAGCCAGTGAGAATTGAAGATAGTTAAAACCTGCTCCTTGATCCACAGGGTGAAGGGATGAGGATGCAGGTTCATCAGCCAAAAGTGGCCAAAACTGCCACCAAGACAATGATGAACTCAGTTTGTACACACCAGGCTTGCAGAAAGCCCACGGACATCAAGATCTGAGTGAGCAGGTTAGGCAACGTTATCCTACTCCATCCTGGCTACCAGGTTGGTCTTCTGAAATACTCTTTCATCATTTGAAACAGTCAAAATTGAGTAAATTCTCCATTTTTGCCCCAAATAGTAAAATAGTGTCAGATTTCTTCCACCTTTGAATCTACTCCAGTTTGACAAGCTGATACTAACATTCTTTAAAAGTTCAGTGACTATATTTTTAGGAAGTAACCCATGCCCTGAAGCTCAGCTTCTATTGCTTTTAATTCTAAAAAAGCAACCCTTAGTTATATTTAAAACTTGCCTCAGCCCACACAGTGCAGTGTGACTCTCTGCCCCTTGCCTTTCTCTCCAAACAAGTTGCAGCATGTCTACCGCATGTGTCCTGGGGAGAAATGTGAGTCTAACTGTGTCTTCTGTGATCAGAGACAGCAGGTGAGAAATTGCTTTGCTGTGTGTGTCTTCACAGTAATTCCCAGCTGCCCTTTGAAGTTATTCAATAACACTAAGATATCAGATCACAAGAAACATAGCATGAGGTCACACATTTTAGTCTCACTCGGTCTGCTCGTTGTACCAAACCCAAACAAATGCTGTACTTTCCTTGTAAATATCTCTGGGTCAGCCTCTTCTGATATCCCAAAAAAGGAAGAAAATATTAGCATAACATCCCAATGCCTTTTCTATCCAGCCTTCTGGAATAATGAAGTATTCCACACACCCAAATGTTCTAGGTAGGTGAACCATGCCTCATTAAGCACCAATATATTTAATAACCTTTACAGGGTTTTGATGGTTATGAAAATCCATTTGAAAATACACCAAGGTGTGTGTTTGCTTTCATTGTTCTTTCTCCTCCCTCTAATTCAGACCATCAAGCCACATGGGCTTTCTCACCACCTTTCCTACTTATCTGCCTTTCTCATCTACTCTCAAGTAAGTACCAAGCAGACAGATAGTTGAGCGCAGTACAAATTACATGTATTACAAGTCAAAAAGGCTGTGTGCAGAATCTCACGGTTTCGGTCAGGAGTTTAATGCCTTTATGTCAAGTACTCAGCCCCTGTCTAACCAATTCCCCAAGAGCAAGCTTGAGGTTCTCTAAGGCTGAGCTCAGCAGGAGTGGCTGTTACCATGTGATTTAATTTAAAATAGGTGGTCATCTGGGACCAAACACACCCCTCCCAATGCCATCAATAACTATAAAATCACTCACAGAATATAAATGATTAAATCACAAGTTGTGTAATAAAAAACAACCAGCAGTTTTTCTGGATTCTGTTTCTGGTCTTATTACTGTCCTTTTATGAAGCTTCCTTTTTAAAGACGCAGAAGCTCAAGGCAAAGCAAAAAAAAAAAAAAAAGGTTAAAGATCTACAGTTAGACTGTACAAACATTTAACACTTAATTTAAAAGAGTAAAAAAAATCCAGAAAAAATATTTTCAGAAAATGCTATTATATAAAAAAATTAAGAAGAGTTGTCTTTAAGAAACTAAGACCAAAAATCAAAAAATGAAAATAAGGACAGAAATAACAAAGGGAAATGATATTAGTAAATAAACCTGTGGAGTAACATCCAAATTAATGAAGTCATCAAAAAAATGCAAACTGAAACAAGGAGATAGATTATGGCTACTTAATTTTTAAGAAAACATTAAAAATATTAATGCAAAGTCCTGCAAAGGTGGTAGTAAAATGCTTCAAGCCTTTTAGAAAGCAGTTTAACAATATGTTTCAAATATTTCAGTAGCCTAATTTCTAGAAATTTATCCTAATCATCAAAAAAAGAAAGCCAGGCATGGTAGCTCATGTCTGTAATCCGAGCATTTGGGGAGGCTGAGGCATGAGGATCGCTTAAGGCTAGGAGTACAAAACCAGCCTAGGCAATAGCGAGACCACTTTTCTAGAAAAAATAAAAAAATTAGCCAGGCATATCGGCATATGCCTGTAGTCCTGGCTAATAGGGAGGCTGAGACAGGAAGATCGCTTCAGCCTAGGAGTTTGAGGTTGCTGTGAGCTATGGTGATACCACTGCACTCTAGCCCAGGCAACAGAATGAGACCCTGTTTCCAAAAAAGAAAACAATTATGTGCATACATATGTCCAGGTGTCCACAGCAATGTTATTTATACCAACAAAAAATCTTCACATGTACCCCACAAACATGTAAAAAAAAAAAAAAAAGAAAGAAAATAATTTTTTTTCTTTTTTTTTTTTTAGCGTATTATGGGGGTACAAGTGTTAAGGTTACAAAATAATTTTTTTAAGTCAAAAGAACCATAAAGGTTGAGTAAAATATGGTATCATATAGCCATTCAAAATTAGAATGAAGTAATATTAAGTACCGATAATATTAATGTGAATACAATGTTATTTCAATACTCATTCAGCAATTCATTCCTTAAGCACCTTCTCTAATAATAGTATAATTTTACTTTATGCATTCATGATAGTATATATATATACAATGAATACCAGTTTTTGACAAATCTTGGGTTTTACCAGCTGTAAACTATCATACATGTATAAAGTATTGTTATAACTGACACCTTTATAGTTCAACCAAAGGAAGACAATGTTTCTAAACAATCCATAAATTTGTTTTAATCCCATCCATATTATCTTTATTCATTATTGCAAAATTGAGGACCCCCCTTAATGCTAGTATTGTGCCAAGAACTGTATAAAAGATTAAGACAAATTTCTTGCTCACAGGGAGATCAGAGTCCAATAGGGAAGACACATAAATATAGAAAAAAATATCACCATATGTTTATAATAATAAAGGTATAGGAGGAACAAGGACGCCTTAATAGGACAATCAGCAAATGTTTGTGAATTATTATATACAGGCCATAAAGGATACAAAGAATTCTTAGAAATGGTTTGTTTCCTTGAGGAGCTACTACGTAGCTGAAGATAAAAAATCTAAAATTGTGACCATCCACCTCCCTGCCCAAGCTCATCTCCCAAGCAGGTAGGGTGGGAGGGGCTGGGCTCTAGGGGTACACAGATTTGAGGACCCCTACCCCTCAGCTCCATGTCCTTGGACAAGATGCTAAATTCAACCTGTGCCTTAATCATTCATTCAACAAAATACTGAGTGACAATTTTGCACCAAACACTGTCACACACATGCCCTGGGACTAGAACTGGAGAAAACAAAACATCATCTGTCTTGTGGCACTCACAGCCCAGCCCCGATGACCTACAAGGAAACTGACTACAACTATCACGAGCCTTTACGAAAGAGAATAGTGTGCAGTAGGAACTGATCCAGGGAGTTAGGATTTCAGTGGGATTCTGGGAGTTAGGCAAGACTTCCCTGAGACCAGGCACTTAACCACGAGACCTGAAAGCTGAGAAAGATAAATAATGCACAGACCTGGCCCCAGAGTGTGAGGCCATGTGTTAGTGGTAAAACCTGCCACAAAGCAGCAAAACAGCAAAACGGAAATAGACTCTACTGATTCAGGATTGGGAGATCAGGTTTGAGAGGAAGAATCATCATATATTCCTAAAAGTATGTATCTAGTGTGTTGTTCTAGAATGATACATAACCACCAGAGACATTATTCTGTAAATCAGGAACAAAACATTGATGCCCTGTATTAGTTTGCTAGGGCTGCCATAATAAAGGACCACAGTAGGTAGCTAAAATAACAGAAAGTTATTTTCTTACAATTCTGGAGTTCAAGGTCAAGGAATCAGCTGCGTTGGTCTCTTTTGAGGCTTCTCTCTTTGGCTTACAGATGGCCATCTTTCCCCTGTGTCTTCACATTTCTGTGTCCAAATCTCCTCTTCTTGTAAGAGCATCAGTCATACTGGTCTAAGGCCTACACTAATGACCTCACTTTAACTCAATGACCTCTTTAAAGATTCTGATTCCAAACACAGTCACATTCTGAGATCCTGGGGATTAGGACTTCTACCCATGAATTTTGAAGAAACACAATTCAGCCCATAACACCCACCATTGCTGTTATAACTTAATGCTTCGAAGAGGAAGAGAGGTGTGCAGTGGGACAAACACACTCCCACACTGCTGAGGAGGGTGCACGCCGGTACAGACTTTCTGTGAAACAACTGGCCACAGTTTAGGATTAAGCCCTAAAAATAATCATCCCACTATGTCTTATCATTTTTAATCTAAGAAATTTTATATTCGAATATGCCTACTGCAGTATGACATTCAATACAGTGGTAACATTAGAGTTAGGAAAGACCTCCCTGAGACTACAAACTTACAAAACAAATAGGGAATAGATAAGAATCATGAACTGTGATACGATCATTAAAAACAATGTTTAAAGAGTATTTTATTGATACATAAATATTTGTACATATTTATGGGGTACATGTGATATTTTCTTACATGCACAGAACTGGTAATGATCAAGTCAGGGTAGGTGAGGTATCCATCACCTTCGGTATTTGGGGACATTTCAAGTCCTCTTTTCTAGCTATTCTGAAATACACAGTACATTGTTAACTTTACTCACCCTGCTCTGCTATCAAACTTAGAATTTGTTCCTTCTGTCTGTGCATCTGTGCCCATTCGCCAACCTGTCTTCATCTCTCCTCCCACCCACACATCCTTTCCAGCCTCTGTTTAAAAGAGATTTTAATGACATGGAATAATGCTTGTGATGTAAAAGCCAAGTTTAAATAAGTTCCCACTTTTTCTTAACTCCCTCCAATCAGCCTTGTGCCTCCACCTTCCCACTGCATCTGACCTTGTCAGGGTTGTCAGTGACCTCTAGGTGGCCAAATCCAGTGGGGGTTCTCGGGCCTCCCCCTTCCTGACCAACAGCAGCGCTGGCCATGGTGACCCAGACCCTCCTTCCTCACCACTCCTTCCGGTGGCAGCTGAGATGCCACACCCTGCCAGCCTTCTTCGCACTCATCGCCAACCTGCTCAGTCTCCCCACTCTACCCAACCTCTAAGTGTTGAAAGTTCCCAGGGCTAACTTGATCCTAGGACACTTTTCTTGGTGATCTCATTCTGTCCCATGACTTTCACTGCCATCTAGAGTGCGCCCAAATATAGTCTGGCCTTGCCCTTGCATGTCGGACTGCCTCATCAACACCCTGTGGCAATATCTAAAAGGCTTCCCAAACTTAGCACATCTTGAGTCCCCTTCCCCTCCCCCAAAGGCCAAGACCTGCTCCTTCCTGATAGTCATCACCTTGAAAGGTACCGCTGCCAACCAAGGTTCTCCCCAAGTGCATTAGTTTACCAGGGCAGCTGTAACAAAGTGCCACACGAATTGGGTGGCTAAACCAAAAGAAATGTATTGTGTCATAGTTCTGGAAGCCAAAAGTCTGAAATTAAGGTGTCAGTGGGGTTGGTTCCTTCTGAGGGCTGTGAGAGAGAATCTGTTCCATGCCTCTCTCCTAAATTCTGGGAGCCTCAGGCACACTCCTTGGCATAGACATGCTGGTATTCCTACATCTTCACATATCTTCCCTCTGTACATGCCTATCCCTAAATATCCCTTTTATAAGGACATCAGTCATATTGGATTAGCTCACCCCTCACACACTTTAGTTAATGACCTCATCTTAAATAATTCTATCTGGATTGACCCTATTTCCAAAGCTGGTCACATTTTGGGGTTTGGGGGCTTAGGACTTCCAACATTTGAATGGGGGGAGAGGGCAATGTTTCAACTGATAACACAAGGTTATCATCATATCTGACTCTTCTATTTTTCTCATACCACACATTTAATCCATCTCCAAATCCTGTTAAAAACATCCTGAATCTGATCATTTTTCTCACCACCTGCAACCAAACCCTTCTCCCAGCCACCTTGTCCCATTGCAATCTATTCTTACCAGGGCAGCCCAAGAGACTGTGTTAGAACCAAAGCCAGATGACATCACTCCTCTGCTCCAACCCCTCCAAAGGCTTCCATCTCACTCGGTGAAACACAAAGCCCTTATTTCTACAGGCTGCAAGCCTCTGTAACCTCTCCTCTGGCACTCCTTAGCATTCCCTTACATGCCACACTCCTGTCACACTGGCTTCCTTGCCAGTCCCTGGACACACCAGGCCTGCCTTCACAGCAGGGCCCTTGCACTGGCTGTGCCCTTCCGGTAATGTCCTCCCCACAGGATCCCTTTCCTCACACCACCTAGCATCCTCTGGGACCATCTGCCCCCAAATGGCAACCTCTGTGCCTCTGTTCTCTTACCCAGCCTCATTTTTCTTCAAAGCACTTTTCCCTCCTGACATTACATGACACAGTTAGTCACCGTCTGCTCCTCCCACTAAATTATAAACTCCAGAGAGAGAGAGACTATTTTGGTCACTGCTTTTGCCCTTGTGCCTAGAAACACATTTGGCTCCTAGAAGATAATCAATAAGTGATTGTTGAAGGAATGAATGTATGAATGAAGTCTGGAAGAAAAATATACTTAAATGCTAACGAAGTATTTACCTATGAATGGTGAAATTATACAATTTGTTTACACCATATAATACTCCCTAGATTTTCTAAAATGGTCTGTTATTACTTCTATAGTATGGCAAAAATAAATAATACTTTTTTGAAAAGAGATGTGAATTCACTTAAGGACTAGTTTAAACATACTTAAATTTTTAAGGGCTGTAACTTCTATGATCTAAACAGTATGTGAGACAGAGTACCATTCACTAGGCTTTATGATAACTGCACTATATTGGAACTTACATTCTTTTTACTTTGAAACTTATTCTTAACATGCTGTGATTGGTTAATATGTCTAGCACTATTATCAACATGTTTAATCTGTTTGAAAAATTGACTTCTTTTATTTTTATCAACCAAACATGTTAAACGAGCAAAGCTTTTATGACAACTGGAGTAATAAAAAATAAGCTTTATAAGACTGAAATGACTGCCAACTTGAGCATCAAGTATTTGAAGCTTGCTTGAACATAAAGGGAAAAAAAGACTAAGAGAAACATAACTTACTCTGATTAAGGACTGTCATATAGTGGTCAAAAGCCAGAGCCTACTGAAGCCAGGCAGCCAAAACCAAGCCCCAGTTCAGACATTGACTAGCTGTGTGGCCTTGGGTATGTTTCTATCACTTTTTGTGTCTCAATTTTTCCATCTGTAAAATGGAAATTATAAAAACAGGCTTGTATGTAGATTAGTATCTGCAAAGCACTTACAAACAGTTCTTGGTTCAGAGTAGCACCAGACAGGTGTCAATTATTATTATCCTATGCACCAAGTTCATCCCACACATGCACCAAAATAGCCTTCAAGGAAGCTCTTGAGAAGCAGGTCATATTAACATGTGGGATCGAATTTTATTTCTACCATTGGAATTTTACACTAACCTAAAACAGCCTTTCTCGTTGAATCAAACATAATAAAATATGATTTTTTTTTTATTTCTTTCCCACACTTAACCATTCAAACAGTGACAGCAGCAAAATGACAAGAGAACATTAAGTTAAAATAAAATGCTACATGATTGTCCTCGTGCTCAAGATTCGTATTTCCAAACTAATTTTCTTAACTGAATAAAGACTAAGAGCTATGTAAGTAAAACAGAGTCTTTTAAAATTACCATTTGATTTATTTTGACAGCATTCCTTCAGGTAAATTAGTAGTATTAAGTGACTAAGGGAACACCCTGGGAGAAATGCAACCCAAGCCATGCCAGGGATTTTCCTTGCGAAAGTAAAAATGCTTCCAAATGTCACTGATGCCAGAGTATCCTTGTAGAACACAAACATCTGACAGGCTGTGGACACAGCCCCTGCTAAATGACCACAACAATTAGATTCTGACGCCCCAAAAAAGGAGCAACAGGTGAAGCCTCACTGTGAAATATAAGGCCATTCCTCTAAATGGAAGGAAGCTGCACAGCAGATGATGCATGTGCAAACACTTAGTCCTTTGGCTACTACTAGCTCTCTCACTGTGAAAATATGATATAGCCATTTTCAGAAATTAGGCTGAAATAGAACTGCAGACTTTAAGGGTCCATTAGGGAACAGCTGAAAAGAACAAGCAAAGCTCTGTTTTCCAAATAGTAATAAGTAAAATTAAAATTTTTAAAATAGGTTTTCTCATTTCTGGCATTCTTCCGAATGGAGAAAATATTCTAGTAAATATTATGAATTAAATTCCTCCTTTTAGCCGAATGCTGGGCCTAGCTTTCCATATGCATTTAATTTTTATAATTAACTGATCTCTCAGATTACTCCTTCTACCTCTGATCAGAGATTCAGGCCACGTCACAAGTAAATAATGTGTAAGCACTAAACAAATAGAAATTTAAATAATTATTAAGAACAGAAATTAACAAGGATTATCTTCCTGTTAGAAGTTGCCAACTTTAAAAATAAATTAACTATTTCCTTCTAAAACACTATGCCAAACTTGTTGACAAATAATGGCTGATGATAATCTAGTGTCACTATCCCCAAATTCTTAGTTTTTGTTTTCAAAAAAAAACGGTCATAGAAGGTGTTAAATATTTAATCCAAGTAATTCTTTTCATTGTTCAAAATAAGCCATGAATAACTGACTTATTTTAATAGTAATTTTATTTTTCTCTGTTTTCTTAGAAAGTATAACTGCTAAATTTTCCTTAATCAATACTGGAAAAACACAATTAAGAGAGAAAAAAATAAGGAAACTCTATACAACAATTCTGGAAGTAAAAATTTTAATAAAGCCATGAAAAAACACATCAATAATCACGAATCTCACAACGGCCTAACAGGCTACACAGTAATTTATTCTCAAGCCACAATCCCCTAAAGAGCATCTATTCCTAGAATCCATTTTTTTTTAAATTTTTCTTAAATTTCTTCCCATTATTTTTCACCACTAGCTCATACTGTGATTAAAGACAGGCTTCTGTAGAGTGAGAACGAGGAAGAAAGAGAAAAAAGACCATGGTGAAAAGACCATGGTGGGTGGTTCTTTGTGGTAGCTAGTCTCTAAAGATGACCTCAAATAGAATTCCACCCTTCCTATCAGCTTATGTCGCTCTTCCCATTCTCCCTCTTGAATATGAGCTGGGCCTGATTGTTCTAGCCAGCGGAATGCAGAAGTGCCATTCCAAGACTGGGAGTCCAGACATGAAGATCGTGCAGCAATACTTCTTCCTTCTTGGAACCTAGCTGACATGTTATGAAGCAGCCCGGGCAACCGTGTGGAGGGGTCCCCAGCCACGCTGCATCCTGCCAGCCATGTGAATGTGCTACCTTGGAGGTAAATGGCCCACTCTCAGTCAAGCCATCCATGCTCATGTCGCATGGAGCAGAGACAAGCTGTCCCTACTGAGCCCTGTCCAAACTGCAAGATCATGAGCAAATCAATGACTATCTTTGTTTTAAACCACTAAGAATTAGGATAATTCGCCTTGCAGAAATACATAACTGAATCTTCCTGGAAAAGAATCACCACACTTCATTCCAGGGCTTCTACTAATTCTAACGTGAGGAGGCTCCTACATTAACACTCACAACTGTGGCTGTGTGAACAAGTCTTCAAAATAAAAATTAGCAAGAAGCGATTAATAATCTCATGAATCCTACGAAGCAGGGAGAAGATGCAACGTAGGCCTCCATATCCATGCATTTCCAAGCCCTGAACATGATCAATATAATACCAGCTTTCTAATGACTTCCTGGCCAAATCACCAGGGACAGAAAAATACTTATCTTTGATAATACTAGCCATGACTAAATACTATTTTAAAAATTTTATGTTATATATATTTTACAAATATTTTACTGTTTTTAAAACAGTATAATATACAAAAAAAAATTGAATTGCCCACCTTAAGTGGGTGAATAGTATGGTATGTGAATTACATCTCAATAAAGCTGTTATTTTAAAAAGTCACTGCACCCATATAAGATGATATATGGGAGGTCCTGCTCATCCAAGGATTACAATTCACCTACAAAGTTCCCTGGTGGTCTAGTGGTTAGGATTCGGCGCTCTCTTACAATTCACCTACAATCTCTCTGCGTAAGTCAAGTACCTCCAATCAGGATCTCTGCCCACAAACAGCCCAGTTCATCACAAAAGAGCTCTATCTTAAAAAGACTGTTTGTCAGTCAAACCTAAATGAGAGACTGTAAAAGAAAATGACATTTATTCAGGAGTGGGCAATGCAACGGGAATACACAAGGGCATATATACAGGGAGGTGAAGGAAGACATGTTTTGAAAGGAAAAATGAGAAGGATTATATAAATTGCTTTGAGACAATTATCCTTGGCTACAAGGATCAATAACAAGGCGTCAGTCCAAGGTTGGACAGAGGGCTGCTGGGCAGATGTCCTCACAGAAGTTTTCTTTGTGTGTGTAAGGTTGCGGTAGCCTTTGTGCAAGGCTGTGGTTTTTGCAGTCTTTTGTGACAGTTCTTGTCATCAGGCCCACGTGCATGAGAACCCTCCCTTCACGGCCTTCACCAGCTCCATCTGTCAAGGTTTTGACCAAGTAACTGCACTTGGATTCTGACAATTTTCACACCATTTGAGTTAAACTAGCTTCCACTAGTTCCCTCCCCTTTCCATGGTGTTTGAAGAAAGCTCTACCACCCTGCTTAAGACTTCTTTTTTTCTGACTCAATCTACCCATTCCTGTGGCTACTCCTCCTATGGACGTCGTTTCAAGTTCCTCCAGCACCTGGTTGCACGGCTCTGAGCATACCACAGCAGGTCCCAGCACTGGTGAACAGCATGAGCTCTGCAGTCAGAATGAGTAGGTATAAATCTGAGTTCCATCTCTAACCAGCTGCATGATCTTCAGCAAGTTATATAACCCTTTTAAGCCTCATTTGCAACATCTGTAAATTGGGGAGGGTTGAAAGAAGTCTCAATTTGGGGGAGGAGTGAAGGAAGGAGTTAAGTCAGTTCCTAAGATCACTTGTCGTCAAAATTACTCCTGCAAATCTACTTAGTATGACCAACAACATGGCTCTCAAAATGTCTTACATTTGAGCAGGTCACTTTCTTTGCTTAAACACAATCTCCTCTCCATGTGCTAAGCACATGTAGTAATTCAAGCTCATTAAATGTATCTATGATACAACTTTATTATAAGAGAACTCAACTCAACGTTAGGCAACTAGCACAGAGTCTGGAACCGAGGAAGCCCACCAAAGTTGCTAACTTTTATTATGCTCTCTGTTGTTACTGAAGAACAGAATTGAATGTGATGTTTCCCAAGTGTCAGCCCAGTGAGGAGCAAAGCAGACCCACAAGTGGGACAGTGCCAGGAATGAAATGCCCAGGAACTCCTGCTATGTTTTTCATTATCTGCTACTTCCTTTAATAGGCAGGATAAAGAGGGCTGGAAGACCAGACACAGTGACTCATGCCTTTAATCCCAGCATTTTGGGATGTCAAGGGGGGAGGATCACTTGAGGCCAGGAATTCAAGACCAGCCTGCACAACACAGTGAGACCCTATCTCCACAAAAATAAAAATTTTAAAAATCAGCCAGGCATGGTATTGGTGCACATCTGTAGTCCCAGCTGCTTAGATGGCTACAGTGGGAGGATCGTTTGAGCTCATGAGTCTGAGGCTGCAAAGAGCTGTGATAATGCCACTGTACCCCAGCCTGAGCAACAGAACGAGAACCTGTCACTTAAAAAAAAAAAAAAAAAGAGGGCTGGAATATCCACCCACAAGAGCACTGTGGAGACGAGACGCTGGGCCTGACCCTCAAAGATACTCCCAAACAGTGCTTATCAGCAGCTGTGTTCACACTCACCTGGAAGTGCTTTTCCTAATGCACAGACAGCTCAGGACCCAGCCTCATGGACAGAAAAGGAGAACATGATTTCACTTGAATCCACCCCACCCAACATTAAGCACACACACGTTTTCTTTTTTCTTTTCATCATCTCACAGGTGGCTGCCCCACCACCTGCACAAATGTAATTACCTTATTAACGAAACCTTTGCATTTGTTTCAAGGGTAGTTAGGAAAGTCACCCTTATGTACTGTTGAAAACTGAAATTAAATATTTTCTACCACAGAGCTGAACCACTATTTGCTTACCACTAGAGGTTAAAGAAAAAAACAAGTAAAGGCCTATTTTTTTTTTCAATGTAACAGTAATTATAGTCATTTGCCTGGTCAAAACATTCAACAACTGAGGAAGAGTCCAGGAGATTTCCCAACAGTGACTGGTGTAGTACCTGACCAAAGCTTTGATGGCCTCTGACTTAGACAGCAGCAACCCTGAGGCTGTGTTTTCTTGCCCACTTGGAGGACACCTCTGCCCTGCCACCATGCCCAGCTTTGTGCGAGAGTGTGGGATTGGGAGAATGAGAGTCCCTTAAAAGATCATTTTAATAGAGGATACTTTCTTTTACTATTTGCTTCAGGGAAGATAAAAGATCTGCCTTTCTGATAACTAATGTTCAGTGATGATTTGTCACATGATGACCAAGCTTCACATTGCCAGAACCCTGTCACTGCCACAACCTACTCTGCCAGGGTCTGTGTGAGAAGCAGCAAGAGGACCATAGTGTGCAATGCACTTTGCTGCAAAAACAACGTCATAGGTAGTCATTAGCTTGGCAGGTGAGCCCAGCAAAACCTAATGCGTGCACAGCAGGCCTGAGCAGTAATCCTAATTTACACTAACCTCTCCACTCCAGTTAGTTTGCTCTTCAGGAAAGCTATATCCTCTCCTCATAAATTTTAACACCAAAGGAAGGACTACTCAGTGAGAAAATATATCTAGTAGGAGCACTAGACCCCAGATGTATCCAGACTTATTTAATCTTAAGGCAATGGTCCTAAGTGTGGTCTTGGAACCAGCAGCATCAGTACCACAAGTGCAAATTCTCGTGCTCCATCTCAGACACATGGAATCAGAGACTCAGTCTGGGGCTCGACAATCTATGCTCTAACAAGCACTCTAGGCGATTCTGGTGCACAAAAAAGTTTGAAGGCCACAGTCATATTTGAGAATCACTTAAGGTACTGTGATTTGTGCAAAGGACATTTCTGGGGTGACCAGCATTCTTTCAGCTGCAAAGTAATTTGGTACTTGGGGCAAAAGGCAGAGTCAAGCAACCCCATAATGTGACTGGGGCCACTGTCATCCAGGATGCCCATCCGTCCAACTGTCTAACTGTTATCCACAGGCTGGCTGTGATGCAGCTCAGGTACTGAAGGTCAACATGGCAGGAAGGAGAGGTGGTCACAAGGCGAGAGGCTGTCCTGAACTGTGGCTCAAAAGGTGAGAGCACAAGAACTTCAGAGAGGTCCTATATCAATGGATAGCCAGGACTCATTTTCAACATTTTTCTAAAAAGTGAAATCCTCTCTTCAATGCAATTTTACACTGAAGCTTAATATATGAGCAGGGCGTGGTGGCTCACACCTGTAATCCCAGCACTTTGGGTGGCTGAGGCAGGAGGACTGTTTGGGGCCAGGAATTCAAGACCAGCCTGAGCAAGAGTGAGATCACTACAAAAAATAAAAAAGTAGCCAGGCATAGTGGCACACACCTTTAGTCCCAGCTACTCAGGAGGCTGGGGCAGGAGGATCACTTGAGCCCAGGAGTTTGAGGATGCTATGACCTATGATGACACCACTGCACTCTACCCCAGGTGAGACCCTGTCTCAAAAATATATTTATATGAAGCAGATAAAGCTGGGGTGAGTGTTTGAGCCCTCCCAACCCCTGGGAACCCTGGTTATTATCTTACATCTCTCTGTTGGTAGCCCTGATATACTTTGGTGGAATCCTGAGGGTTTCTGAGAGCAGTTTGAAAAGCCCAGGGTACTTATTAAACATGCTGATTCCTGGACTCCATCCGGCCTACTGCATTAGAATAGCTAGGGCCAGGGCCTGGAGACCTCTGTAATTCTAATGAGCAGCCAAACCATGCCCTTTGAGCAGCGCCCATGAGCCCTGGAGTGTTACATCAGAAGCACTTGAGGGAGGCTGCTAACAGTGCAAATTCCTAGGTTCTTCCCAAACGCTACCGACATGGCTTCCTGCAGTAGGGCCTACAAATCTGCATTGCTAAGGTCAATCGTACATACTCAGGCGTGAGAACCACTGTGACCTGATGCCAGATAGTGCACTCCATCCCTCCAAATCCCACAACACTGTGTTGTCTGTGCACACCTCTCTCTCCCCTTCTCTCTCTCTCTCTCTCTCTCACACACACACACACACACACACACACACACGCCCCTGAAAATATACAGAGAACTTATCCCTCTCGCTCATTTTGAGGTAGGGAGTTCTGAGCCTCCACTCCTGCAGCCTGGTGTCGGGTCACATTCTGGGATGGCGGAAGAGTAGGAAGGAGAAAGCAGTCCTGGCATGTCCTGGGGCCCTGACCCCTTTTCACAGTCTTATCACTCGAGCATGAGAACAGGGCTTTGACAACTAGGCACCAGCGCTTAGACCAGTGCTCTCACCATGTGGTGTCCAGGCCCTGCTCAACTTCACAGATTCTGCCTTAATCTCCATGGGTGGAGGCGGGACACTGGTACCCTTTTATCTTTTAAAATGCACACCCAGGGAAGAACACCACTGTCCAGAGGCTGGCTTCCCAAACATGAATATGCACAGATATCACCAAAATGCAGATTCTGATTCAACAGGTAGAGGTGGGGCCGGAGATTCTGCATTTCCAACGAGTTCCCAGATACTGCTGCTATTTCTAGTCCACAGATCACATTTTGAGTTGCAAGGATCTAGTGACTCTCAAACCTTAGCAAACAAACAGAATCATCTGGAGGGCTCATTAAAATAGAGATTACTGGGCCCACCCTTACGGTTTCTAATCCAATATGCCTGGAGAGGGCCTCATAGTTTGCATTTCTACCAATTTCTCAGGTGAGGCTGATGGGCCAGTGACTATACTTTTGGAACCACTGGTCTTAGCTCAGGCTACTATAATAACTGAACTGCTATAATAAAATACCATAAACTGGGTGGCTTATACACAACAGAAATTTATTTCCCACAGATCTGGAGGCTAGAAGTCTGAGACCAGGGTGCCAGCATAGCCGGGCTCTGGTGAGGGTCCTCTTCTGGGCTGCAGATTGTGGAGATCACTTTGTATTCTCAACAGCAGAGAGCAGAGGTGGGAAGCACGCTCTTCTGTGACTCTCCACTAACTCTAGTCATGAGTGCTCCACCCTCAGGATCTCATCTAATCCTAATTACCTCCCAAAAGCCCCACCTCCTAATACCATCACCCAGGAGGGGTAGGGTTCCCGTACATAAATTTGAGGGGGACACAAACATTCAGTCTTTAACAATCATGGTTTTTAAATATCAGTATACATTAAAACAGCTTGGGGAGCTTTTTTGAAAGGTCAGAGGTCACCGGCCCCAATCCATATAAGCAATAGGCCTGAGGAAAAGCCCAAGAATTACAACTCAATAAGCTTCTCAAGGGACTAGCATGGTCCACTAATCCAGAGACCATGCTCCAATCTAGACTTTGCATCCTGCAAATACAACAACAAGCCTTTCTGGTACTGCCAGTACACTTTAATGGAAAGAGTCTGAACGTTGTAAACATATTTCATAAAATGCCATCAACTGCCACCCTAAGACACTTTCTCATAAACTACAACCAGGTGCAACATAAGGAGGAGAGAATAAGGACCCTCGGAACTGGAAAACTTCCAAATAACTGCTGGGGTTCATGGGATGTGGTCTCTAGGGCCCCTACTAAGATGTAAATGTTTGTGCCCGTACAAAATTCTTAAGTTGAATTCCTAACCCAGAAGAAAGTCTTGGGAGCAAGATGGCCTAATAGAAACTTCTGGCGATCATTGCTCTCCACAAACACCTAACTAAACAACTTCCATGCAAGCAAGCACCTTCAGAAGAACCAAAAATCAGGTGAGCAATCATACTACCTGGTTTTGACATTATATCAAGGAAAGAGGCACTGAACAGGGCAGAAAAGACAGCCTTGCCTTGCCTATGTCACCCCTCCCTCCCTCATACCCCAGCAGTGTCAGGCCAGCTCACCAGGTGGAGAAAGAATCTGCGTTCCCAGGGGAGGGAGAGTGAACTGATTATGGGACTTTCCACTGAAACGCAGGGCCACCCTGGCACAGGGCAACACAGCACAGGGCAGAATTCTGCTGGTGCCCATGGAGGGAGCATTTAGACCAGCCCAGCAAGAGGGAAATTCTCCACCCTGAAACCGAGTTCTGGCTAGCCCCATCACCTGCTGATGAAAAGCAGCCTGGGGCCTGGACTACATTCATAAGGCAGCCAGGCCACAAAGGCTGCAAGTCCTAGGTCAATTCCAGTGTCTGTGCTGGCCCGGAGCCAGTGGACATGGGGCACATGTGACCCATTGAGACACCAGCTATGGCAGTCAAGCCAGTATCTGTGTCACCCCCTCCCCCAACTACAGGCAGTCCTGCTTACAAAGAGTCTCCATTTGGGGAAAGGAAAGAGAAGAGCTCAGAGAACTTTGTTTTGTAACTTGGGTACCAGATCACCCACAGTAAAACAAAGCACCAAGCAGATTACTGAAGTCCTGAGTTGAGGCCTTAGTTCCTGGACCACATTTCTGGACTTATCCTGTGCCAGAAGAAAACATGCTGCCCTAAAGGGAAGGACCCAGTCCTGGCAGGATTCACCACCTGCTGACTAAAGAGCCCTAAGGCTTTGAATAAACATCAGAGGTAGCCAGGCAACAGTCACCACCGGCTTTGGGTGAGACTGAGCTAGCTAGCTTCAGGTGTGACCTGGCGGAGTGCCCACACTGCTCCTCCCCCAACTCCAGCAGCCCAGCACAGACAGTGAGAGAAGAGAGTGAGAGACATTGTCTGGTAATCCAGGGAATTCTCCCATATCTTACCCAAGTCCACCAAGACAATACCACCAGGAATCTGTAAGAGTACAGCATTACTGAGCTCAAGGTACCCCCAGTGCTGACATGGCTGCAGTGACCAAAGACTTAGATGACAACACTAGGTTCCCTTTGAATATCTGGGAAGCCTTCTCAAGAAGGACATATTCAATTGAGCCCAGACTACAAAGATTACAATAAATATCTAACTCTTCAATGCCCTGATAGCAACAAACATCCACAAGCATCAAGATCATCCAGGAAGACATGATCTCATCAAATGAACTAAATAAGGTACCAGTGACCAATCCTGGAGTGATGGAGATATATGACCTTCCAGACAAATAATTCAGAATAGCTGTCCTGAAGAAGCTCAGTGAACTTCAAGATAACACAGAGAAGGAATTCAGAAGTCTATCGGAGAAATTTAACAAAGAGATTGAAATAATTTTTTGAAAATCAAGCAGAAATTCTAGAGCTTAAGAATTCAATTGACAAACTGAGAAATGCATCAAGTCTCTCAATAGCAGAAGTGACTAAGCAGAAGAAAGAATCAGTGAGCTTACAACAGGCTATTTGAAAATTCATAATCAGAAGAGAAAAAAGAATGAAGCCCCCTACAAGATCTGGAAAATAGCCTCAAATGGGAAAATCTAAGAATTATTGGCCTTAAAGAATGAGAAAGATTGGAGTAGAAAGTTTACTCAATGAAATAATAAAAGAGAACTTTCTAAACCTAGAGAAAGAGATCAATATTCAGGTACATGAAGGTCAAAGAACACCAAGCAGGTTTAACCCAAACAAGACAACCTCAAGGGATGTAAAAATCAAGCTCCCAAAAGTCACAGATAAAGAAAATGTCCTAAGGGAAGCAAGAAAAAAATAACATATAAAGGAGCTCCAATACATCTGGCAGCAGAATTCTCAGTGGTAACCTTACAGGCCAGGAGAGAGTAGGATGCCATATTCAAAGTGCTGAAGGAAAAAATCCTTAATTCTAAAATATTATATTCTGCAAAAACATCCTTTAAACATGAAGAAGAAATAAAGACTTTCCCAGACAAACAAAAGCTGAGGAACTTCATCAATATCAGACCAACCCTACAAGAAATGCTAAAGGGAGTTCTTCAGTCCAAATGAAAGGATATTAGTAAACAAAAGAAATCACCTGAAGGTATACAACTCACTGGTATTAATAATAGTAAGTACACAAATACATAATACTCTATTGCTGTTAACTGTTATGTATAAAACATGTACATCTTGAGTAGAAAACCTAAAAGAAAAACCTACCAAAAATAACAACTTTTTGAGAGATAGTATAAAACGATACAGATCGAAACAACAAAAAGTTAAAGGGTGGGGAAAGATGGAGTTAAAGGGTAGAATTTCTGTAAGATTTCTCTTTACTTGCTTGTTGTTTTATTTGTAAGAGGAGTTGTCATATGTTTAAAATAATTGGTTATAAAATGTTTTTTGCAAGCTTCATGGTAACTTCAAATCAAAACCTACAACAGATATACACACACACACACACACAAACAAGAAATTAAAACACACTAACAGAGAAAATCACTTTTAACAAAGGAAGGCAAAAAGGAAGGAAGAAAGAGATTTCACAACCATAAACCAAATAAAAATATGGCAGTAGTAAGTCCTTAAACATCAAGTAACATTGGATGTGAATGAACTAAGTTCTCCACAAAACACAGAGTAGCCGAATGGATAAAAAACAAGAGCCAACTATATGACATGCTGTCTGCAAGAAACCCACTTCACCTTTAAAGACACATGTAGACTAAAAATAAAGAGATAAAAATATATTCCATTCAAATAGAAACCAAAAAAGAACAGAAGTAATACTTCTATCAGACAAAATAGATTTCAAGGAAAAAAAAACTGTAAAAAGAGATGAAGACAGTCATTATGTAATGATAAAGGGGTCAATTCAGCAACAGGATATAACAATTCTAAATATATATACACCAACAGTGGAGCACCCAGATATCTAAAGCAAATATTATCAGAGCTAAAGAGAAAGATAGACCTCAATACAATAAGCACTGGAGATCGCAACACTCCACTTTCAGCATTGGATATATCATCCAGACAGAAAATCAACAAGAAACATTAGACTTAATCTTCACTACAGACCAAATGGACCTAACATATTTACAGAACATTTCATCCAAATAGCTGCAGAAAACATGCTCTTCCCCTCAGCTCACGGATCATTCTGAAGGATAGACCATATGTTAGGCCACAAAACAAGTTTTAAAAATTGAAAAAAAAAAAAAATGAAATCAAACCAAGTATTTTCTCTGACCACAATGGAATACAATCAGAAATCAATAACTAAAGGAACATTGGAAAATATACAAACACATGGAAATTAAACAATATGCTCCTGAATGACCAGTGAGTCAATGAAGAGATTAAGAAGGAAACTGAAAATTCTCAAAACAGGCAGGGCACAATAGCTCATGCCTGTAATCCTAGCACTCTGGGAGGCTGAGGCAGGAAGACTGCTTGAGGCCAGGAGTTCGACATCAGCCTGAGCAAGAGTGAGACTTTGTCTCTACAAACTATAGAAAAATTAGCCAGGCGTGGTAGCATGCCTATAGTCCGAGCTACTTGGGAGGCTGAGGCCCAAGAATCACTTGAACTCGAGTTTGAGGTTGCAGTGAGCTTTAATCACACCACTGTACTGTAGCTAGGGCAATGGAGCAAGACTCTATCTCAGAAAAATAATTAAGTAATTAAAATGGATTAAAGACTTAACTCTAAGACCGGAAACTCTGGGGAAACATTGGGGAAACCCTTCAGGACATTGGTCTAGACAAGGACTTCTCCAGTAATACCCCCAAAGCACAGGCAACCAAAGCAAAACTGGACAAATGGGATCACATGAAGCTAAAAAGCTTCTGCACAGCAAAAGAAACAATCAACAAAATGAAGAGAAAATCCACAGAATGGGAGAACATAGCTCCAAACTACCCATCTGACAAGGGATTAATAACTAGAATATATAAAGAGCCCCAAGAACTAAATAGGAAAAGATCAAATAATCTGATTAAACAATGGGCAAAAGAACTAATTAGAAGTTTCTCAGAAGAAGACATACAAATGCCCAATAGGTATGTGAAAATACGCTCAACATCATTAGTCACCAGAGAAATGCAAATCAAAACTTTAATGAGATATCATCTCACCCCAGTTAACGTGGCTTTTATCAAAAAGACAGGCAGTAGTGAATGCTGACAAGGATGTGGAGAAAGGGGAACCCTCGTATACTGTTGGTGGGAATGTAAATTAGTGCAACCACTATGGAGAACAGTATGGAAGTTCCTCAAAAAACTAAAAATAGAACTAACATATGACCCAGCAATCCCACTACTGGGTATACATCCAAAGCAGGGGAATTTAGTAAACTGAAAAGATATCTGCACTCCATGCTTATTGCAGCACTATTCATAATAGCCGAGATATAGAATAAACCTAAGTGTTTACAAACAGATGAATGGAAAAACGAATTGTGGTATATGTATATACAATGGAATATTATATAGCCACAAAAAGGAATGAAATCTTGCCATTTGAAACAACATAGATGGAACTGGAGAATCTTATGTTAAGTGAAATAAGCCAAGCACAGAAAGACAAATCTCACATGTGCTCACTTACATGTGGAAGCCAAATATTCAAACAATTGATCTCATGGAGACAGAGAGTAGAATGATGGTTACCAGAGGCTGAAAAGGGTAGGGGGGAGGGGGATAAAGGTAAAATGGTTAACAGGTGCAAAAATACAGTTAGATAAAGTTCGAATGAATAATATTTGATAGCACAACAAAGTGCCTATAATCAACAATAAGTTAGGGTATACTTCAATGTAACTAGAAGAGTGGAACTGGAATATTTCTAACACAAAGAAATGATAAATGTCTGAGGTGGATACCCCAATTATCCTGATTTGATTAATTTACACTGTATGCATATATGAAAACATCACATGTATCCTATAACAATCTACAACGATTATGTACCCATAATAATTAAAAATAAAAATAAATGTTAAAAAAAAAAAAAGGAATCCTGGCCGGGCGCGGTGGCTCACGCCTGTAATCCTAGCTCTCTGGGAGGCCGAGGTGGGCGGATCGTTTGAGCTCAGGAGTTCAAGACCAGCCTGAGCAAGAGCGAGACCCCATCTCTACTATAAATAGAAAGAAATTAATTGGCCAACTAATATATATAGAAAAAAAAATTAGCCGGGCATGGTGGCACATGCCTGTAGTCCCAGCTACTTGGGAGGCTGAGGCAGCAGGATTGCTTGAGCCCAGGAGTTTGAGGTTGCTGTGAGCTAGGCTGACGCCACGGCACTCACTCTAGCCGGGCAATAAAGTAAGACTCTGTCTCAAAAAAAAAAAAAAAGGAATCCTAATACCCAATGTGATGGTATTAGAAGGTAGGCCCTTTGGGAGATGATTAGGTCATGAGAGTGGAGCCCTCATGGATGGGATCAGTGTCCTTTTAAAAGAGGACCCAGCGAGACCCCCTGCCCTTTCCACCATGTGAAGTCACAACATAAAGATGCCATCTAGGAAGCAGGCCCTCACCAGACACCAAATCTGCCGGCACCTTGATCTTGGACTTCCCAGCCTCCAGAACTATGAGAAATAAATTTCTGTTGTTTAAAAGCCACCCAGCTTATGGTATTTTGTTTTGTCATCCTGAATGGACTAAGACAGTTCCAAACTAACTCATGAGGTTAGAAAAGAGAGATAAAGCCACAGATGATTTTCTCGGTCACAATATCTACACATATATTGGAAAGTGGCACAGTGTGGTAATCACACAGGTGTTAGATTCAAAAGACTCAGGTTAGATTCTGGCTAAACTCCAGGGGCCTCGATTTCCTCACCTATAAAGGGGGAAATGATATCTTCTTTAGAAGTTATTAAGAGGATAGGAGATAATGTATGTAATGTTCTTGGCAGAAAATTGACACAATAAAATCACGAATATATGACAGAACTTGTAAGTATCAGTAAAGCTATAAAATCTTAGAGTTGGAGGAAACCTCAATGATTATCCTTCAACCAAGACAGGAAACTCAAAGACCAGCAGCACAGCATCACCTAGGTGCTTGTGAGAAATGCGGACTGCAGGCTCCGTCCCAGATCTCCTGGATCAGAATCTGCACTTGGACATGACCCCAGGAGATTCCTACACACATCAGTGTGAGAAGCACCATCCTACCACATCTCCATGTACTTCAGTGGTCCTCAGCCTGGCTGTGAGTTGGAATCATACGAAGAGCTTTAAAGAATTACCAATGCAAGGTCCTACCCTCAGCAAGTCTCACTGAACTGGTTTGGGATGCACTCTGAGAACTGGATTTTTAAAAAATTTCCCAAGAGACTCTAACATGCAGCAAGATTGAGAACCACAAATGAAAGACCAGAGTGTAGGCCCTGAAGTCAAATGGATGGGTATAATCCTGGTTCTACCACTAAACTGTTGTGTCTCCTTGGGCAGTTTGCTTAACCTCTTGGTGCCTAGTTTCCTGACCTGTAAAATTAGCATAGTAACACTAATACCTATCTCACAGAGGATGAAAGGAGACACAATCCATAGAAAACACACCTGACAGTGCCAGGTACTCCATCAGTCCTCGGTGAATGTTACCTACTGTTAATTCAAGGAGATGGATATTTAGGTTCTATGTAAAGATCTATGATGACAAGGGTTTCACCCTTCATATTTTAGCACTTTCCTCCATAGAACACTAGTTAGAAAGTTCTGCTAACAAATTATGAGAAGTTTACAATAATCGCTCAGGTCTGAACACTCTTTCCTACAATCAAGCTCTGTGTTGGATGATCCTTGAATAACCCCCTACACACACACACACACACACACATACACACACACACACACACACTCTCTCTCTCTCTCTCTCTCTCCTCCCCCCTCCCCCCTTCCCTCCTCTCCCACCCAAATTGAAGTCCCCTCTTTGGGACATCCACTTTTGAATGTGCCCAGAGGTCCACGAGTGGGATGAATAGGTCACTTCAAGTAACAGGAACGCCCAGCATCAAGCCACAGGCTCTGCCTCTAACGAGCTGTGTGACCCTGAGGCAGTCCCAATGGTCTGGGCCTCAGTTGCCTCATTCTTTACACAAGGCAGTCAGGCCATCCAAGCCCTGAGGCCTTCCAGCACCTCCCTTCTCTGAGCTCCCTGGCACAGAGCCAGGAAGAAGCACTCACCCTCACCACGGATGCAGCCGTGCTTCCCTTCAGGGGCTTGAACAGAACAAAAAGCCCAGTCTATACAGCTGACATGCGGCTTACACTCCACAGTCTCCCAGCGATTACCCGGTAAACTACAATTTAACAATAGGCTTTCTCTAAAAATATTCTAAATATAGACACATTCTCTGGGAGAGCAGAGGATTTCCTGAGGGTTTTTCTGAGGAAACTAACAGGCCTAAATAATAGATGGGTTTTGGAGTGAACGTATGTATGAGGCAGAGAGAGAGTGAGAAAACTATGAAACAATGTGAAGATTGTTTTGGTCCCCCACCCCGAAAACTCTAAGATACTGGGAATCATTTGTCAGGCTGTCTCCACGAATTTTCCTTTCACTGTGTCTCCTGAATTCATTCTTTTCTTGGCTTTTACATGAGCCTGATTTGGTTCTGGCTCCACTTCCACACACGCTAGCTGGACTGCAGGCTCCCTGGGATCTAGGACCTCCCTCGCCTGCTCACACCTGTGTTCCTGGCACACTCCTTGGATCTAGCCACCCTCCCCCTGCTGACATTTCCCACCTCCACAGCTCACCCAAAGGGCCAGGCTCTCTGTCTCTAGCTGCTGTGTTCTCCCTACCTGGGGGGCTCCAGCACCTGCACCTCAGCACGCCCAACACCAAACTCACCTTTCTCGCCTAATCCTCCTTTCCCCAAAAAACATGAGGTGACCCCCTCTCTCCACTTCCTCCTGCCCAGTACATTAAGTCCAATTCTGCTGACTCCACCCAAGTGGAGTCACCCATAGCCCACTCTTCCCGGTCCCTGCTGCCGGTGCAGTCATTCGCACCTTCTCTTCTTACCTGGGAGAGCCACCTCTGACATGGTCTTCCTCTACAAGTTCCCCTGCCCATTCTGCAGGATCTGCTCGCAGGGCTCCCCAGCCTATCAAATTCATGCATAGTAACTGTCCTTGATCAAGCCTCTGCTGGGTACCAGGCAGGTGCTGGATTCCTCATGTGCGTGTCCTGGGATCCTTATAATGGACGAAAATCTCCATTTGCAGACTAGAAAGCTTAGGCTCTGGGGCAATACTTGGATTCAAGTCCAGGTCTGTGCCCCTGCAATGGAATCGCAGAACCACTGAACAAATAACGGAGGCAGGAAAATCAAGCCTATCTGAGCTCTGGGCTCAGCCAACCACTTCATCCTTATCACCTTCCCTTTCTCTCTACAAGCACCCTATAAGATGAGCAAATAAAACACTCCCTCCCTGTAGGACGCAATTCGTGTTTCCCATCCCTGGGCTTTTGTCCATGCTAGTCTATGCCTGGAATGCCCTTCTCCCTCCCAGTCCCAACGTGCAAAAATATCCTACCTGCCTATCTCGGTTCCTTCCCAACGCAGGAACTTTGCAGCTGAGTTTGACATCGATCTCTCCCTTTTGAACCCCAATGACACTTCATCTCCCTCTTGTATCAATCTGTGTGCTTTTCCAATGCATTTCACACTGCCACACACTCTTAATCATCTTTGTGTTCCCGAATCTCCCACACTAGCACTGAGGACAGCGCCTTGCATGCAACTGACACCCAACAAATACTTGCAGACGTTGTAAGATCTACCAGGGGAGGCATGCGGAGAGAACACAGGAGTCAGAAATTACACATAATCATCCTACCTCTACCAATATTTTAAAGAATTCCTCATGAGTGTGAGGACTCTTTTTGTCACCTGTAAGTAGAGACCAATAATATCAGCAAATGAGTGGAAGTTTTAAGGAATCACATTCCAGTTCAACAAAATCAATCTTATTTTTCAGGATTAAAGTTATCTGTGAAAGAAAAGGGTTGGTTATGAGGGAGTGGGTTTCTTCTCCCTAGAAAAAATCCAACTCCAGGCTAAGTGGCCTGTGGCAGAGGTATGCTAGTTTAGATGACTGACCTCCTAGGTCATTTCCAAATAGGATTCTAAAGCCACCCTTTTCCTGTTGTAAGGCGCCCACTGAAGATGACTAGCATGTTCTGTCATGTTACAACAACTGAAAACAGTTCACTGAAACCTGACCCTACATCACTCACCCAACCATCAATGTATCACTTAACTCTGAAGTTGTGAAACAATAAAAAGTCAAAGAAGCCAATGAGTTCATCCTCTCTGATCCCAAACCCTAATTTTTATCATGAAACTCTATGTGTGATTTTAAAACATTTTCCAAACCTGCCAAAAGCTAGCTGAATAGTTACATAGTTCAGGTGGCAATTATTTGGCAGTGAAAAGTTAAATTACACAACTATTTGGAGAAAAAATATTCAAGTTGTTAGGATCATAAAAGTTAGTTTACAAGTAATAATCGCAGTATGCAATGAACCAAAAAGTATGATAAATCCAACTCTGAACACCTAAGATCCATTTTTAAAATGTACTGGCTTGAACCCTCTGTCATTACAGGTATTCATGTGGGCAAATATTAAAAGAGAAAGATAAAATAATGAGATAATATTTTCTGTTTAGTAGCTTTTAGCAACACATTCTACGATATGAGATAAAAAGCAAGGTGAATAACAGTTTCAAGCAAAAGGAAATAGGCATTCTTCTCAAGTCAAAATTTTTCATCACACTTTCAAAAATTTGCTACCACTCTATTTATTAACTGTGAGCCAGGAGTAGTAGCTATGATAATCTTTGAAAGCAAACTGTTTATCTGTGAGAGATGGACTGTCCACTGAGAACCACTGCCACATGCTTCTCTAGAGAAAGGACAGCACCCAACAGCCCCAACAGTGAAAGGACTGAGTAATTTCTTCATGGAAAACTTTTACTTCCACCTTTATGTGTCATCTGAAAAGCTGAGTTAATTGAAATTGTCTCCCACCAAGATGAAAATGCTGTGCAGACAGGTAGACTCATAATACCAAACTGAGTCATAAAAATTACCAGTGACACATATAACTTTTCTCCATACAGCTGCTTTGCAATGCTGTGCTATGAATCATATGAGGCAATGTGAAGATCACTCCCACACACATATACTCACTGATTTAACAGCTTATCAAACAGTCATCAAAAAGTATATGAAAAGCATCCAAATTTACGAAAATATGGTAACTCGCCCAAGTATAGTCATTCCCTGAAAAATCAGTTTTCATGTAAACAACACAATAGTAAAGAATAACATGACTCTAACCCAACAGTCAGAAGGTTTGAGAAACTCACCCAGTATGTTTCTAAGTGAATTTTTAAATGAGTGCTTTATACAAAACTTAATGAAACTAACATCACACTAAAAAAATTTTTTTAAATACCCTATATTTTGTCTCTAATATGATTTGATATAAACATTCATCATGAGGTTGGAGTTTAAAAGTTAAACGCGAACTCTAGAAGTACTCTGGTCCCACAGAATGCCCAAAGATCCTGACAATATTCAGGAGAAACGAGAGCTTATGGGCTTATTGGCCAGAGACCTCTGTCAATTGCATATCTCAGGATCAATAAAGCAACTGCCAAAATGGTGAGATGCAGGACTCACACTTGGTTGTTATTATCCTCGCTTGGAAATTAATAATAGCCAACAACTACCTAGTGCTAGGGAAATGCCAGGTACTAAGTCTACTGCAGTACAGACATTAATTTATTCAGTTACCTACTATCCTATGAGGTATGTACCATTATTATCCTCATTTTACCATGGAGGAAACTAAGGCTCAGAGAAGACATATAGCCAGTCAGTGGCAGAGCCAGAATGGGAGCCCAAGTTTGCCCCCTTGGCCACTGCACCATTTGACCTTTCAAAAGTAAACACACGTTTCTTGATGGCAGGTCAACACTGTAATAGGTTCCTCAGAATCTATGCAACTGACAAGTCCCAGTACTGAGAGGAAAAAGGGACATTTTCCCCAGACACCTCCATGATGGCACACTCTGACCCTGGGCTTCCCCTGTCCACATTACCATACTGCTATTCCAAGTAGAATTTGAGACACATGTCAGGTCAGGGTAAAGCATTTACCATCTGTCAGGAAAAACTGTGAAAGACTTTGAACTGGACCCAAAAAAAAAGTCTAACTCACTCTTTCAGGTTACCTTTGCTTCTCAGTGCCTTGGAACAATTCACAATCATGTAAGTTGTAGAAAACTGATATAAATGCAAATGATTCATGACTGTAAAGATGGAAATTGTGTCTGTGAAATTTAATTGATAATTAATTAACTGATTAATTGATTAATTAATTGATAATTGCCCTATGGACAGACCTATTTTACATCTATTTATAAATTCATTTCAGCATTCCTTTGAACCAGTTCTAAAATCTCACTGGTTCCCCCATTAATTAATAAGTTAAATAAAATCTGACACATGTTCATTTTCTATCTGAGTCATGATTATACCCTCATTTTAAAATTATCTTTTCACATAGACTTCTGAGAAGAAAATCAGTCTAGAGTCCAACCAGGGACTCAGTTACAGCAATGTTCCAACACCGTATTGTCATCATTTCAAATTCAAAATTCAAATTCAAATTCAAACATCATCTTTCTGGAATGATCTTATTGTCTGAATCTCGGATCAAAATTGTGCTGTCATTTTGGAATGCAAAGTTAGATGGTGGCACAAAAGTAATAAATTCTGTTCTGAAAAATCAAGGTCTAAGCATTTCGGAGAAATTATGCAATATTACCCCAAAACAAAGATAAGACATAACTACTCAAGTGCCATTTTGTTTACTCTTAACACTACAATGATAATTATATTCCTATTAGGAAGGGCAGAATAAATAATACCATCACCTGGTATTGACTCAGTTCTCAGATGAGAGTGTAGACCACTGCTAAGTGGATTTCTGCAATATGCAGGCAGTGGGACAGGATGAACTTGAAGGATGTTCACACCTCTAAATACTAGGAAATCGATAAAACAGTAAGTCTCATGCTTGTTACTCATATTCAACCAATAATTTTCCATTAAGTGTGAACTGTAAGAATAGATTATTGCTCTTTCAAAACTTAAAAAGCATCTGGGCCTTACTCAATGTAGAAATACCACTAGAAAGTGCATGCTCTCAGGTAGTGACTGCATGACTGGCTCCCTATCTCAGAGTTAGAGAGCTGGCTCCATGTGACCTGCATCCCAGGGGGCCTATGGCTCTGAGCTCAGTGTGGTAGAAATGACATGTGCAACTGCCATCTTGAAACAGCCTTGCCTGACTCCCCAGAGTTTAAACCAGAAAACTTCCACGGGTGCAATATCATAGTAAAACACAGGAACCAAAGCAAGTAACCAGGATACACATCCAAAGAGTGTATTATTTTCCTGAGGCTGTTTGTACCAATTACCAAAACTGGTTGGTCTACACTAGAAATTTATTCTCTCACAGTTCTACAGGCTTAAAGTCCTAATCCGTACGTATTACTGGGAGGGAATCAAGGTGTCAGCAGGATTGCAGTCCTGAATGCTCTTGGGAAGAATCCGTTCCTTGCCTCTTGTAGGTACTGTGCAGGTGTCTGCCAGCATTCTTTGGCTTGTGGCTGTAACACTCCAATCTCTGCCTCCATCTTCACATTGCCTTCACTTCTGTGCACAGGTCAAATCTCTCTGGCTCTCTCTTATAAGGACCCCTGTGATGGCATGTAGAGCCACTTGGATAATCCAAGAAAATCTCCCCATCTCAAGATCTTTAACTCAAATCACTCTGCAAAGTCTCTGTAAGGATCACAGGTTCTAGGGATTAGGACCTGGTACCTTTGAGGGGATCGTGATTCTGCCTAGCACCAAAGGACTGTGTAGTTTTCCACTGTAAATACAGCTAGAGGTGTTCTGGAGGAGCACGTTCTGTATGGTTGTGGCACAGGAGTGACCTTCATTTCCTGAAACCCCTGAAACAAGTATTAGTAATAAGAACAGTGAGCATTTCCTAAGCACCTACTTCAAACATCTATTCAAGGCACCTTACTAATTCTCATCAGCTATTTGGATATTATCAAGATCCCCATTTTACAGATGACAAAACTGAAGCTTAGTTTTAGGTAATATAATTAGCCCAAGATTAGACAGTGGCAGAGAAATGACTCCAAAGGTCCTTCTGCCTCCCAGAGGAAGTAAATTGAAGGAAAGCTGCCTGACTCTCATCCTCACTAACTATAGGAATTCCTTAAACCTGGCCCAGGGTGACTTGATTACAGGCTGGCCCCAAATGATGGGACTGTTTCACATGTGAATGGATGCCAAGGACAGCTACCCTAGCCTACAGGTCCTGGGGGACTTCCCTTCCTTCCTCTCCACCTGCTGCCATCCTAGGATATCATCCCCTCCTCCTTTGCCTTTTCCCTATACTCCTTCAACCGACCTGCTGTCAAAAACCACATCCTCCCCAATTTACACCCCCTTGTCCAGTCATATATCCCCTTTCTCTGGCCACACAACGGGTAATGACATGGAGCTAATTTTCTTGTCTCCCACCTCCCGAATTGTAGTTGATCTAATTTTCCTTTCCATCCAGCATCCCTTCCTTGAGGGATACTCCCCTTCCATTGTAAAATGCACCTCCCTTGGCCCTAAGAGCTAAATGGGCTGGCCCTGTCTACCCTTCTCACCCCCTTCTCCCGTTCCCACAACCCTAGCCAAGCAGAGTGCTCCACACCACTGGCCATATGACCAGTTCAGGGATGGGAACGTGCTGCACGCTTGGCCAATCGCCCATCAGAGTTCTCTCTGGGACTTTTACCAGAGCTCTTCAGACAAATACAATGTTTTGTCTTCCTCTGAGATCATTAGACCTAAGGACAATACAGGTTTGGGGCTGTTGGTGTCATTCTGATGTCACATGGAAAAAGCCTATCTGAGAATGAAGACAACTGGAGATTGGCAAGGTTGTGACTTGAGAGAGACAGGATCCTGATTGGCCTGTGATCTGTGCTGCTGCATAGGGTGCTATGCTTAGAACGGCCTTGTGCTTGATTTAACACTCTGCTGTCACCATATTGAAATTCATAACATTTTTTACAAAGGCTCCCACATTTTCATTTTCCACTGGACCCCGCAGATGATGTAGCCAGTTTGGATCCTGATATCACCATTTGCAACCTTGGAGACCCAATCAGGCCTGATGCCAACATAAGCCTTAGGACTTCTAGATTACCTGGTAATAAACAGTCTCTTTTCCTTAAGCCACTCATAGATAAAGGATCTGCTGACCACAGCCTCCAAGTCCACCCCCTCTCCCACCACACCCTGCAGACACTCACTTCTCTTGCCTCCAGTCAATCCATTTCCTCACCAACATCATCCTGAGAGCTCTAGTCGGATCCTCTGCCCTGACTGCCAAGAGTCTAGATTTCCCACAGAATATAGACAAATCAAATTCAATCTTCTATGATTTGAAGACTCACCTAATGGACCCAACAAGGTCAGAAAGACATGGGAGATTCATTCATTCATAAGATATTTATTGTATACCTACCATGTCCTAGGCACAAGAGAGATATAAGGAACCTTTTTGCACTTGTAATTGATAGCAGAAAATACCCCTAGAACTCCTCAAATAAGCTATGTCCTTCCTTCAGAAAAACACAGGCATAGAAGCTTAAAGCTGTGAGAAGGGGAAAGAATCCAACCAAAAGCCACATGTGGAAAGGAGGACACTGAGGTCTTCCCTGAGGTTTCTAGAAGAAAAGAAAGGGCTTAAAACAGAGCAAATGCAAAACCAAGAAGTGTCCTGGAGGGTTACACAGGGCCAGATACATCCCTGACAGTCCCTAATCTCACACCCTCCTGCATTTCCAGACCTGCCTGTGGGCACACCCTTCCCCCATACCAGGAGCCTGGAGCTTTGAGGAAAGAAGGGTCCTCTGGGGCATTTAACCCTGAACAAGAATGCCCACTCCTAGAGAAATATCTAAATCTTTCTGAGAATACCTATACATGTGGAATCTTTGGGGTTTTCAAGATATAAGATCATGTTATCAGCAAAGAGCCATAGTTTGACCTCCTCTTTCCTGATTTGGATATCCTTAATATCTCTTGCCTGATTACTCTGGCTAGGACTTCAAGAACTATGTTGAACAGAAGTGGTGACAGTGGGCATCCCTGTCTTGTTCTAGTTATTAAGGGGAATGTTTTCAACTTTTCCCATTCACTATGAAGTTGGCTATATGGGTTTGTGATAGATGGCTTTTATAATTCTGAGATATGTTCTTTTCTTTGCCTAATTTGTTGAGGGTTTTTATCATGAAAGGGTGCTGGATTTTGTTGAATGTGTTCCAGGTGAAAGCTACTTTGACTTTCCATATTTTTAATACTAACAGTTATATAAATCCTAGTTTAGCAAAATTAAAATAAGATACCTTTTCTAAAATATAAGACTATAGTCAGTATTTATATAGCACTTTTAAGTAAATTTAAGATGTGTTTTACACATTATTATCAAGCACTAGGGAAATAATAGGCAGAATATTTTAAAACTCTTTATATAGAGAGAGGCAATTGGAGTCCACAGAGCCTGGAAAGTCACTTTTCTTCTTTTGGCCCCTTACTCTTCTCCTCTTTAAAATGGGAGGTTGAAAAAACATGAAAACATGACCCCTGAAGACTCTTTAAGTTCTCTCCTCCTGACCCCAGAGGTCCACAAGTCAAGCCCACTGCTACAGGCCCAGCTAAGATAAAATATTCTGTAGAGACTGTTATCCTGGAGTGTAGCTCTCCTGTTTGGAAAAACCATCAGGAAAGGAGATTTCACAAGATGAGAGGGCCCTTCAAAGCCATGTTTTTTACTAGCAAGCTGGGTGATGAGTACTGTCAGAAAGAAAGATGAAAGGAGTACCTAAAATTTATACAGATCCAAAAAAACCAGACTTGGCCAAAACCACTTGTAGTATCAGTAGAATGAAGTGATCACTAGCAATAAAGTATGAACAGAAAATCTGTGCTTTTCCAGATGGATATGACAAAAGGTACATACTAATGCCTCTATCTACTAACATACTTTAGAACTCTGACCTATTTGTGCAGCTGCCCTGTCACTGATACCACCTTATTACATGGTAGGTACTTTCTATAAATGGCATTCGTAAAGAGGGTCCTTGGGGGACCTCCTATGAATGCTCTGAAAAGCTAAAAGCATTATAAGTGTAAGGTGTTGTCTTCATATTCCCAAATCCCCCTCAATAGGACAAAATGCCATAAACAAGTGTCTTATAAGAAAACTATTCAGGACAGTTTTGACAATCTGGCTTTATGATCCAGTGACATAAATTAGGATTTGAATAAAAGGGAAGAATTATCAGAGGATGCTTTAGAGGCCTTATAATTTGTAATTTTATTCTTCTTAAAATTTGAAATTACATTCTCCAGTCTAGCATGTAAGGAGCTTAGAAGTCATTACTCCATACTAACAAGTAAAAATCTGAACTGGAAAAAATCAACAACTCTTCCTAGATCCATCAAAAAAAGGAGGTTGCAAAGCAAACTGCTGCCCTCAAAATTGTACAGACAATCAGGCAAATACACAGAAACACAATTTGCTGGAACAAAAATCTCTGAGCAGACACCTCAGTGGAACAAATACCAAGAACATCATGTCTGACTACCAAGAAAAATTACAAGGCATACTAAAAGGCAAAACACAGTTTGAGGAGACAGAGAGCATCAGAACCAGACTCAGGTATAGCAAAGATGCTGTGATTATTAAACCAAGAATTTCAAACAACTATGATTAATATGCCAAGGGTTCTGGTGAATAAAGTAGACAGCACACAAAAACAGATGAGCAATGTAAGTAGAGAGATGGAAATCCTAAGAAAGAATAAAAAAGAAATGCTAGAGATCAAAAAAGACTATAAAAGAAATGAAGAATGATTTATAAGCTCATTAATAGACTGGGCACAGTGGAGGAAAGAATCTCTGAGCTCAAGGGTATGTTAATAGAAACTTTCAAAACAGAAAAGCAAAGAGAAAAAAAAACTGGAAAAAGAAAAAGAATACAACAGTATACCCAAAAACTGTGGGACAACCACAAAAGGTGTCACAAGTAATGGGAATTGTACAAGGAGAAGACAGAAAGGAACAGAAGAAATATTTGAAGCAAAATGACTGAGATTCCCCCAAATTAATGTCAGATACCAAACCACAAATCCAAGAAGCTCAAGTAAACACACTTTCCCATATACTGCTCATGAACAAGTAGAATTTGAAATTAAAAATACAATAATATTTACATTAGCACCCCTAAAAATGAAATGTATAAATCAATCAAAATATGTACAAGATCTACATGAGTAAAACTACAAAAAAATGCTGATAAAAAAATCAAAGAACTAAATGAATGAAGAAAGATCCATGTTCATGGATAAGAAGACTCAATATTGTCAAGATGTTAGTTCTTCCTAACTTGACCTAGATTCAACACTATCCTAATGAAAATCTCAGCAAGTTATTTGGTGGATATCAAAAAACTGATTCTAAAGCTTATCTGAAGAGGCTAAAGACCCACAGTAGCCAATGCAATATTCAAGTAGAAGAACAGAGTTGGAGGACTGACACTATCTGACTTCACTACCTTAGTATATATATATAATCAACACAGCATGGTATTTGCAAAAGAAAAGACAAAAAGAACAATGAAACAGAAGAGAGAGCCCATAAATGGGCTCAAGTAAATATAGTCAACTGATCTTTGACAAGAGAGCAAAGGCAATCACAAGAGAGCAAAGACAGTCTTCTCAACTAATAGTGCTGGCACAACTGGACATCCACATGCCAAAGAAAGAACAACACAGACCTTATAACCTTCCTAAAAATTAAGTCAAAACAGATCATAGACCTAAATGTAAAATGCAAAACTATAAAACTCCTAGAAGATAACATAGGAGAAAACCTAGATGACCGTGGATATGGTAATAGTTTTTCAAATAAAACACCAAAGGCTCAATCCATGAAATAAAGAATTGGTAGTAAGCTGAACTTCATTAAAATCAAAAACTTCTGTTCAGAAAAAGGCATTATCAAGAGAATGAAAAGACAAGCCACAGACTCGAAGAAAATATTTCAAAAAGGCATATCTGATAATGGACTGCTATCTAAAATATTTTTTTAAAAATACATCTTAAAACTCAAAAACAAGAAAATGAACAACCCAATTAAAAAATTGGCAAAAGATCTAAACAGGTACCTCACCAAAGAAGATATACAGATGGCACATGAGCTTATGAAAAGATGTTCAACATCATGTTATTAGTGAATTGCAAATTAAAACAACAGTAAGATTAAAACCACTACATACTTATTAGAATGGCCAAAATCCAAAACACTGACAACATCAAATGCCGATGAGGATGTAGAGCAACAGGACCTCTTTGTTTATTGCTGGTGGGATTGCAAAATGTTACAGCCACTGTGAAAGACAGCTTCCATTTCTTACAAAACTAAACATACCCTTACTGTATGATCCAGTAATCACACTCCTTGGTATTTACCCAAATGAAATGAAAATTTATGTTCACACAAAAACGTTTATAGCAGCTTTATTCCTGATTTCCAAAATTAGGCAGCAACAAAGATGTCTTTCAGTAGGTGAATGGATAAACTGTAGTACCTTCAGACAATGGAATATTACTCAGTGCTAAAAAGACATGAGCTAGCCAGCTACAAACAGAATATTGAATAACTCCATTTGGTGTCATGTGGAGCAAAAGAATCACTCAGTCAAGCTTTCCCAAATTTCTGACCCATAAAATTGTGATATATAATAAAATGGTTGTAGTTTTAAGCCACGAAAGAAAAAAAGACATGAGCTATCAAGTCTTGGAAAGACATGGAGGAAACTTAAATGCATATTACTAAGCAGAAGCAGCCAATCTGAAAAGGCTACATACAGTATGATCCCAACTTTATATCACTCTGGTAGAGGCAAAACTATGAAGACAGTAAAAAGATCAGTGGTTGTCAGGGGTTAATCAGGAAGGAGGGATAAACAGACAAAGCACAAAGGATTTTTGGAGCAATGCAATTATTCTGTATGATACTATAATGGTGGATACATTTCATTATACATTTGTCAAAACACATAAAATGTACAACGCAAAGGGTGAACCCTAATGTAAACTATAGACATTAAGTGATAATGATGTGTCAATGTAGGTTCATCAATTGTAACAACATACCATTCTGGTACATGATTTCCATAGTGAAGGAGGTTGTATATATATGTAGGGGTGTAGGGTACATAAGAACTCATATGTTCTGCTCAATTTTGCTCTGAACCTAAAACTTTTCTTATAGTCTATTAAAACATGGAAAATTAAAAGATAATAAAATTTAACATTGTCTACTCTGACCATGGAGCTTACTATTAATACTTTAATCCGTGATTTTGCTTTATAGTCTACTGTTTTCCCATACTGAAACTGAAAGAGTGAGAACCAAAGTCTTTTTAAATCCATAATTTTAGCCACTCACGGAGGCACATGCCTGTTGTCCCAGCTATTCAGGATTCTGAGGCAGGAGAATCCCTTGAGCCCAAGAGTTCCACTCCAGCCTGGGCAACATATTGAGACTCTATCTCTAAAAACAATTTTAAATTTTTTTTAATTAAAAAAATTACCAATCCCTATTTTTAAGTAATTCCTTCAAATTTGAGACTTTTCAAAATTTTAGCACCAATTCCTAGGATTGTGGCCTTCACATGATATTTCAACATTTGCACATTTCATGAAAAGTCATGCAGATAATCAGATGTAGTTACATGCTACTAGCACTGGGAAGAAAAAATATTTACTTTGAACCAGGCATAGCTACTACTATAAAAAGTGATGATTTAAATACGTTTCCCCAAAAAAATTCTTTGCCTTGGGAAGGAACAGATAGTTTTAAAAGATCTAATTATTTTTTAGTACTCAGGCAAAGTATCTTTGCATAGATTTATTCTGTAGAAAAAAAAAGTTACATAATGGGAGAAATAGTTCCTATTTCACAGGACAAGCAAACCAACTCCTTCTTCAGCTCTTTCCACAAAGGGTCCTAGTCTTACAACAGGCAATTCCTTTCTTAAATACACATCTAATAAAAGTGTGTGTCATTGCTGAAATTCTGAGCTGGGCTGTTTCCAAACATCTGATGCATTCCCCCAGCGACTTCCAGGACTGAGTCAGTATGGCCCCAAGGAAAAGCCCGGCAGGCTCCCCCATCCCCTCCGTGCCTGAACTTCCTGATCATGACACAAGGAAGCACAGGCCCTACCAGCGCTGAGGGGCATGCTCTAGACAAGAGCTTGCTCTTCATTTCACTTTCAAACTATTTTAGAAACAAATAATGGCACCTCCCTCTAAAATAAAATGTCACAGTCACTCCTTTGTTTCTTTTACTAGTTTTGTAATGCCTTTCCCATCATTCCTTGCGTTGGACATTTTTTATTCCAGTGTTTGCACTTTAAAACCCAGGGTCCCCAAGCTTCAGCATGGGTCATTCAGCTGGGTGCTTGTGAAAGTGAGGGCCGTGGGGTACATCCCTGAGGGTTCCAATGCAGTAGTTTGTGGGAGGGCCCCACAACCCGCATTTGTTATACACCCTATAGGGCTCCTGATGCAGGGGGCCCAGGAACCACACCTTGATAAACACAGCTTTGAAGAACAGGAAGAGGTGTGCTATAGGCACATTCTATGTCAAGGAACAGAATAGAACTTGGAAGACCTAAAGATACAAAACCCACATTTATATAGGTGTAGTCACTGATTGGCAAATGGCTCCTCTGGGTCTCCTCAGTGAGAATACGGTATAGAATATGTATTCATGTGCATGGTTACACCTGCTCGGAATCCAGAGTTTCCACCTAAAACTGGGGGAAATGATCCATTCTTTTAGGCTTTTTATTATACAAACTCATCCTTCAGCAGAAATGAGGGAAAGAGCCACTAATCCCCAAGGCAGGGAGCACAAAGGAGCTGGTTTCCCTGTCCCCCTTGTCCTGCCCCAAGTGATCACAGCAGGGAGAGGGGTGTGGAGAAGGAGTTGGGTTCAGTTGGAACAGTAGTTCTCAAGCCATAGCTGTGTCTGACCCCCAGAGGGCCAGTTAAAACACAGATGGCTTGGCCCCATCCCAGAGTTCCCGGTTCAGTAGGTGTGGGGGAAGGTGGCAGAGTTTCCATCTCTAACAAGTTCCCAGGTGAAGCTGATGCCCTGGTTCACCTTCTATACTCTGAGAACCACTAGCCGGGCGTCCTCAAACTATGGCCTGCAGGCCACATGTGGGTGTTTTTGCCCGTTTGTTTTTTTACTTCAAAATAAGATATGTGCAGTGTGCATAGGAATTTGTTCATAGTTTTTTTTTAAAACTATAGTCCAGCCCTCCAACGGTCTGAGGGACAGTGAACTGGCCCCCCCTGTTTAAAAAGTTTGAGGACCTTTCTGCACTAGGCTAAAGGTCTGGGAAGTGCCATTCAAGCAGCCTATATAAAAGGAAGAAACGAGGAAATTTTACCAAAGAAAGATCCTCTAACACTCAAAATTGAGCATTGCAAACTGTTACACAGGGACGTTTGTTGTAGTATGCATTCTCTTGTAACAAAAAGAACTACTTAACAACATAATCTTGGTATTCATTGATTTAAATGAATTTCAGCTGGTTTTCCACTCAGACACAAATGTGACTTGCAATGCTTATTAATCAAGAAACCTTACTGAGGGCCTATTGTATACACAGAACTGCTGTGTAGGCCAACTTCCTAATGGGTAAAAAAGTAAAACAAAAACACAGTCCCTGCCTTTAATTTACTTATTGTCTGTATTATTTCACTGCTAATTACTAAGAAATTGTGGACTAACTTAACATAACCATTTCACTGTCACAAAAAGAAAGGAAGAAACAGGGAAAGAATCATCTTGAAAGAGATGATTCTTATCTTTGCCCCCTACTTTTAGGAGAATAAAGTAAATCCTCACGGAAGAGGGGATTAAAGTAGAAATTTAGGCATATTTTGCTATATTTACACTTCCAAGAGGTGTCCCAGAGAAACTACTGGTAAATGTGATGGTCGTTATAAAGATCCTCAAGCTCTTTCATTAGCAAAAGCCCACTGAAATTGGGTGGATTTTTAAGCACTCTATTTTTCAAGACAAGAAATGCACCAACACATTGTAGAAAAAATTTTCACAGAGCAGCTATAAAAAACTTCTTAATAATATTTAATATCATCTTATATTTAAATGGCTCCTCTGTGAAGCATTTTCATGAGCCTCATTTTATTTCATCTTGAGTGGAGCCAATGCGTAACTCAACTTGTAAATTAGGTTTTGGGTAGTGAAGGAAAATGAACAAAACTTCAGAACAGCATTCAAATGTGTTCCAAAAATATTTAACTCTCACTTTAACTCTCTGTGAATCTTCTATGATCATCAAAATGAGATTTTTATCATTACTTTTTAAAAGATTGAACTTTTCTTTTCTTATTTAATACCACGTGAGGATCCTAGATAATGTGACCTTTAACACAGCAGTGACTAGAGAGTTGTCTTCTTAACCCTCACACTTTTATCCTGCGTTACAGTCCGGTGGCTCTGGTGAAGGTCTCGCCTTTCTGCCAGACATCGGCAGAGGCCTGGGGGTCCCATCAGCAGGGGGCTGGTCTGGCAAGCTGGGCACAACACAGGTGGTCAGGCTATGACAATAATGTGTGTGTAGACACACAGTTTGTGTGGGTATGTCACTGTTCCACATGCAGTTTTTCTCATCAGTAAAAAATAACAAAGTGATTTATTGAATTTACTATGTAAAACATTTTTTCCATGATTTGAAAAAATACCAAAACCTATATTTTCTTTAATTCCTTAATAATAAAATCCACTTGCATTTATAAGGTATCGTCCAGTCCCTTTTATTATCTTATCTATGACCTTACACAGCCTACAAGACCCAGCTTGGCATCCAGCCCAGCGACCTCTCCTAGCTCATTGTCCATTCCTGCAGCCCTCACTGACAACCCAACAATACTGATTTATATCCCTACAGCGGGTCAGGCCTGTTCCCACCCCGTGACCTTTGCGCTAGCTGTTGTCTTGGCCTAAAATGCTCTTCTCCCAGACCCTTTCATAGGTCTCACATGTCACTTCCTTCCTCCTCCCCCCACCCAGCCCTTGGCACTCTCTAGCCTCACACCCTGATTTGGTTTTCTCATAGTATTAATACTTAACACCTTCTGTATACCAGTATCTAGTATACAGGAGCTCGATGAAAGTATAACAAATGAATCCATTCATTCATTCTTTCTATAAAGGTCTATGTGCTTCCCAAGTACTGAACAACAAGATGGCTATGGTATGATCCCTGCCCTCACAGAGCTCACATTCAGGCACAAAAGCCAGACACATACACAAATGACAGTGAAACAATGTGAAAAGTATTAAGAGAAAAGAAGATGTGTATGCCTGATATTCACAACAATGACTTGACTGAGGCTGAGTAATGGATGGTCTTCTCCCCATCTGAAGGTTGAGAAAAGTGTCAGAGGAGTTCATTGATCTGCTTGAAGTTTCACAGCCAATGAAGAGGCACAAGTCTCTTCACTCTTGAATCAATCATTGCAGCAAGTGATTTATCAAGGTGAGGTGACATGGCTTGGCCAATTTAAGTAGCTTTTATAATGAACATATTTTGAAGATGCTAACTGTTAACTATCTACTTGATATGGTGTTAAAATGAAATACTTATGGATGGAGATTCTAAGTTTTAATTTAAAATAACAGTAATAAGATGAAGTTCACGCAAGATTAAAAGTCACATTGAAATTGTTTGGTAATCCTATAAGAAATAAAAACATTTTTAAGTCTCCAAGATAAAAGATCCTTATTGTTATATTTTCCTTACTTTATCTTCCTATTTTCTTCTGCTAATTTTTTACTGATTTTATCCTATCTCCTCTTTAAGGATCTCCCCTCCTAACCTCATTATCAAATCCCTCTGAAGTTTCCCTTCTGGCCACTTGGTTCTCGCCTGTAAATAACTGATTGCATCAGTTCAGTAAAGTTGACCACATCAACTTCAGATAGCAACACCTTCCCCTATTTCATCTTCCCATCCACTGACCAAATTCATCTTTCCCCTGGCCTAGCAGAACCAAGAGCATATATTAAAAAACCAGCCCATCCATCTTCTAATTTACAAAACACGACATTTCGCAAACTGTTTACTTACATCCATGCCAACAATATTACTCAAATGTGGTAGAGTGAAAAAGCCACAGGGAATAGTGGAGTTGGCCAAGAGCAGTATTTGGGGATCTAAAATTACAGGGAAAATCATACAACATTCATTTTACTCAGTCCCAAATCTCTATCAGATGATGATGTTGAGCAGAAAGATTCTAAAATTGGCAGGGAGAAAGGAAAAGTCATCTTAAAGTCTGGGCCATGCCAGGGCAGCCTTACAGAGAGAAAGCAGGAGGAAACAGGATAAGGTGCTGTACCCTTGAAAAGCTGTCATAATCAGCAGGGTCTGTCGGGCAAGGATAAACACAAGGAGAAGATGTGGGAAAGAAAAACAAATGGAAATTATTGCCAAAAGGTGAGAGCTAACAAAGAGAAAGCAGAATTCTTTGTATAATATTTCAAGGACAGCATTTGCAACACAGCAAAATCAGAGATGCTAGTTCAACTGTACTCTAGTCAGTCAGTGTCTGTTCTATAGCAAGGCAAGGGGCCTGGGTACTTCAAACTGATGCCTCTTCCACCTAGTCTGGCTGTACCCAGAGCCAAGAAAGAGTGAAATCAGAATGCTTGGAGAGCACCAAAGAGAGAGCCATGACTGTCACCAGGGGATCTGAGAAGAGAGGCGTGTAAGAGGCAGGGACACCCAGGAGGGGCCAGTCCTGAGCTGGCAAATGGGAGCCCCTGGGCACTCACTTCTGTTCAGTACTGTGCAGAGGCCTTGCTCTCCATGCACCTTTCACATATGACCTCACGTAGCCCCCAGCAAGCCTCTGGAGGATGGACAGAGGCTGTCGTTACACCTATTTGTTGAATGGAGTTAACTCAGCCCTGCCCCACATCTCACAGTTGTCTATCCGACGTCATACAGTGAGGGAGTATTAAGGTCAAGATAGGAGCCCTGTATTCTAATTCCAGAGACTGAACTTCTAACCCCTAAACTATACTCCCTCTCGTCCAGGGCAAGCCAAACTGAGACCAAGCAAGAGAAGGAAGAGGAAGAAGGCAACAAAGGCAGGTAAGGAAGAGGAGGGGGAAGGAAGTAACCAGTGGCATTTTTTTTCTTGTAACCACTTGGTCTTGGGTCTAAATGACATCTCAGTAGCCAATGGGCTGTGTCTACATGAAAGGCTCCATCAGTAATAAGCAGGGAGAATGAACAGGTGCACGGGAGCACATACAGGCACACCTCACTTTATTGTTCTTCACCTTCTCGTACTTCACAGATAACTGTATTTTTTACAAATTAAAAGTTTGTGGCAGCCGGGTGCGGTGGCTCATGCCTGTAATCCTAACACTCTGGGAGGCTGAGGCAGGCAGATTGCTCAAGGTCAGGAGTTCGAAACCAGCCTGAGCAAGAGTGAGACCCCATCTCTACTAAAAATAGAAAGAAATTAATTGGCCAACTAATATATAGAAAAAATTAGCCAGGCATAGTGGCGCATGCTTGTAGTCCCAGCTACTCAGGAGGCTTGAGCCCAGGAGTCTGAGGTTGCTGTGAGCTAGGCTGATGCCAAGGCACTCACTCTAGCATGGGCAACAAAGCAAGACTCTGTCTCAAAAAAAAAAAAAAAGTTTGTGGCAACCTTGCGTAGAGCAAATCTGTTGGCGCCATTTTTCCAACAGCAAGCACTCATTTCATGTCTGCATTACATTTTGGTAGTTCTTACAATATTTCAAACTTTTTCATTATTATATATGCTATGGTGATCTAGGATCAGTGATCTTTGATGTCACTAGTCATTGTTCTGGGGCACCACAAACCACACCCATATAAGACAGCGAACCTAACTGATATGTGGTGTGTGTGTTCTGACTGCTCCACTGACCAGCCCCATTCCCCATCTCTCTCTCTCTCCTCTAGGCTCCTTATTCCCTGAGACACAATATACTGATATTAGCCAATTAATACCCCTATAATGACCTTGAAGTGTTCAAATGCAAGAAAGAGTCACACGTCTCTCATCTTAAATCAGAAACTAAAAATGATTAGGCTTAGTGAGGAAGACATGTCGAAAGCCAGGATAGGCTGAACGCTAGGCCTCTTGCACCAAACAGTTAGCCAAGATGTGAATGCAAAGGAAATGTTCTCGAAGGAAGTTAAAAGTGCTACTCCAGTGAAAATATCAATGATAAGAAAGTGGAATGAACTTGTTGCTGATACAGAGAAAGTCTGAGTGGTCTGGACAGAAGATCAAACCAGCCACAACATGCCCTAAAATCAAAGCCTAATCCAGAGCAAGGCCCTAATTCTCTTTAGTTCTAAGGCTGAGAGAGGTGAGAAAGCTGAAGAAGAAAACTTTGAAGCTAGCAGGGGTTGGTTCATGAAGTTGAAGGAAAGACGTCATCTCCGTAACACGAAAGTGCAAAATGAAGCAGCAAGCGCTAATGGAGAAGCTGCAGCAAGTCATCCAGAAGAACTGGCTAATAAAGGTGGCTGCACTGAACATACAGATTTTCCATGTAGATAAAACAGTTTCATATTGGAAGAATATGCCATCTTAGGATTTTCACAGCTAGAGATAAGAAATCAATGCCTGGCTTCAAAGCTTCAAAGGACAGGCTGACTCTCCAGTTAGGGGCTCATGCAGCTGGTGATTTTCAGATGAAGCCAATGCTCATTTAACATTCTGAAAATCCCAGGGCCCTTAAGAATTACTCCAAATCTACTCTGCCTGTGCTCTATAAATTGTACAACAAAGCCTGGATGACAGCTCATCTGTTGATAGCATGGTTTACATAGTATTTTAAGCCCGCTCTTGAGACCTACTGCTCAGAAAAAAAGATTCCTTTGAAAATATTACTGTTCATTGACAATGTACCTAGTCACCCAAGAGCTCTGAGGGAGATGTACAAGGAGATTCGTGTTGTTTTCATGCTTCCTAACACAGCACCCATTCTACAGCCCAGGGATGAAGGAGTAATTTCAACTTGCAGGTCTTTTTATCAAAGAAATACATTTCATAAAGCTATAGCTGTCATGGATAGTGATTCCTGTGATGGAAACTGAAAACCTCCTGGAAAGGATTCACCATTCTAGATGTCATTAAGAACATTCATGATTCACAGAAGAGGTTAAAATATCAACATTAATAGGAGTTTGGAAGAAGTTGATTCTAACTTTCATGGATGACTTTAAGAGGTTCATGACTTGAGTGCAGGAAGTCACTGCAGATGTGGTGGAAACAGCAAGAGAACTAAAATTAGAAGAGGAGCCTGAAGATGTGACTGAATTGCTGTCATCTCATGGTCAAACTTGGACAAATGAAGAGTTGCTTCTTATGAATGAGCAAATAAAGTGATCTCTTGAGGTGGAATATACTGCTGGTAACAGTGTTATGAACACTGTTGAAATGACAACAAAGGACTTAGATTATTGTATACAGTAGTTATAAAAGTTGATAAACTTTTTGCTGATAAAGCAGTGTCAATGTTTGAAAGGAAGACTCCAATTTTGAAAGAAGTTCTACTACCGGTCAAATGCCATCAAACCGCGTCTCATGCTATAGAGAAAACTCTGGTAAAACGAAGAGTTGTTAGATACAACAAACTTCATTGTTGTCTGATTTTGAGAAGTGCCACAGCAACCGCCACCCTGATCAGTCAGCAGCCATCAACACTGAGGCAAAACCCTCCACCGGAAAAAAGATTACGCCTCATTGAAGGCTCAGATAATCACTAGCATTTTTTATTAATAAAGCATTTTTTCCATTAAGGTATGTAAACTGATTTTTTTTTTAGTGTGAAATAATGCTATTTCACACTTATTAGACTACAGTGTAGTATAACTTTTATGTGCACTGGGAAACTAAAAGAATTGTGTGACTGGCTTTATTGAGATATTCACTTTATTGCAGTGGTCTGGAAGTGAACCCTCAATATTGCAGAGGTATGCTTGTAAATACAGCCCTGACATATTTTTCCACAAGTACCACAACAACCAATTTGTGTCACACCAGCAAATTATGTACTATTTTCTCTCCACTGAGAAGGCAGGAAGCATAATTAGAAAAATATGCATTTAAGTAAGATAAGACCATATTTTCTGCTTTTATCTATAAATTACTGCGCTTAATTACCACCTCAGGAAGCTTTTAAAAAGATGACTCTGAAGGATACTGTTGGATATATTATTGTCTATATTTTGTGGGGGTTTTTTTAATTTTTTTTTTTAATTGAGGCATGGTCTCGCCCTGTTACCCAGGTTAGAGTGCAGTGGCATCATCGTAGCTCACTGCAACCTCAAATTCCTGGGCTCAAGCAATCTTCCTGCCTCAGCCTTCCAAGAAGTTGGGACTATAGGCACATGCCACCATATCCAGCTAATTTTTCTATTTTTTGTAGAGATGGGGTGGGTCTCGCTGTTGCCCAGGCTGGTCTCAAACTACTGGCCTCGAGTAATCATCTCACCTCACTCAGCCTTCCAAAATGCTGGGATTATAGGCGTGAGCCACCACACCTGGCCCTTTTAATTAAAAATAGAATATTTAGTGAGAAAAAACACTCAGGTTTTCAAAGTGTTTAAATCTTTATTTTAAAAAAAGCGGCCAGGTGCGGTGGCTCACGCCTGTAATCCTAGCTCTCTGGGAGGCCGAGGTGGGCGGATCATTTGAGCTCAGCAGTTCAAAACCAGCCTGAGCAAGAGCAAGACCCCGTCTCTACTATAAATAGAAAGAAATTAATTGCCCAACTAATATATATAGAAAAAAAAATTAGCCAGGCATGGTGGCGCATGCCTGTAGTCCCAGCTACTTGGGAGGCTGAGGCAGTAGGATCGCTGGAGCCCAGGAGATTGAGGTTGCTGTGAGCTAGGCTGATGCCACGGCACTCACTCTAGCCTGGGCAACAAAGTGAGACTCCGTCTCAAAAAAAAAAAAAAAAAAAAAAAAGCACTTCAATCACTTATGCATAAACATTTTCATAAATTGCATCAAAAATTTCACTAATTTCCAACTCTTCCAAAAATATACATACATATCAAACATTCAACTGACTAAAGAAAAACTGGATTTAAAACAATCCCATGTGCAGCAACCTTTCCATATTCTATTTACAATTGAGCTAACCCAAAGTTTAAAGGGCTCCTGCCTTCAGAAATTTCAGGTTAAGTGTTGAGCTTGGCCTTTAAATTCCCACACAAAGGGTCATAAATATTGCCCAGGATTAGGTTCCTCCTAGATCAGTTTCTCAAAATGTGAGCCACCTCCATCAGCATGACCTGGGGGTGCTTGTTAAAAACCCCAAGATTCTCATTCAAAAAAGCATTTTAACAAACTCCTCCAGTGATCCTGCTAGACATTCATGATTAAGAATCACCAATCTAAAATCTCTTTAAAATAGGCCTACTAAAAATGGCCAGAGACATAACCAAACTCACCTGTGGTCAATTCCCCATCTCTTCTAACACCCCCTGGAGCAGGGGTCCTCAAACTTTTTAAACAGAGGGCCAGTTCACTGTCCCTCAGAATGCTGGAGGGCCATTAGAGAGTGTGGCACACATTCCACACATGTGCACTGTGGGCCCGGACGAGTCGGCTGCTAAGCAGGACAGGCAGCGGTGGCAAAAACACCCGCAGGGCTGGATAAACGTCCTCGGCGGGCCACATGTGGCCCTTGGGCCGTAGTTTGAGGACCCCTGCCCTGGAGTAACCAGAGCTCCTGCATCAGGGAAGTGTCAGAGTTAGATCTACAGTCCCAGACTAGTGGTGGGAGCCAATCAAACCCCTACCCACCCGTCCTTGGGGCAGCTGCCAGGGAATCCCCAGGTGCTCTGGGAAGGAGCCAACTCCACATGGCCACCTCTCCAGCCCATGTGCACTGCATCCACGGCTGTGTTGTGTGTTGAACTGTGCCCCTCCCCACTCAAAAAAAGATATGTCAGAGCCCCAACCCCAAGTACCTCAGAGTGCAACTTTATTTGCAGAGAGGTCATCAAGTTAAAATGAGGTCATTAGGGTAGGCCCTAATCCAGTATGACTGGTGTCCTTATAAAAAGGAGAAATCTGGACACAAAGACTCACCTGGATAGGGAGAAGATGATGTGAAGAGACACAGGGAAGAGATGGCCACCTCTAGCCCAAGGAGAGAGTCCCAGAATGGACCCTTCCTCGCAGCCTGCAGCAGGAACCAACCCTGTCAACACCTTGATGTTGGACTTCTGGCCTCCAGAACTGTGAGACCAAAAATTTCTGTTGTTCTAAACCACCCAGTTTGTGGTACCGTGTTACAGGAGCCCTAGGAAACTAACAGAGCTTTGAAAACCGTAAAGTGAATTTAGGCAACGAAAGCTAATCCAGATGAGTTAGGGCTGTCAGGAGAGTTTTAAGACCAAGACCTTAAGAGAGAATGCCTGAGGTCCAGGCAGCCCAGAGCAGCAGAAAGAGCCACAAGACCTGGGTGGAATCTGAGCACTGCCCCCCACTTGGAAATCGTGCCTGTCTCAGCAACCCCCCCAGGGCGTGAGCTCTACAGCACTGCACAGAACCCTCATGGGATGGGCAGCTCCTGCTGCATGATCTGAAATTGATCAGTGTTAAAAGGGTAGTGACACCGCCCCATGCTCTTGAGTTGCCCCTTTCATTGCTAAAAAAGACTTGGAAGCAAAATCTGCATTTTAGGAAAATTTAATTCGAGCTCCCAAACATGTTTGAGTATGTTTAGAATTGCCAAGACAACAAATAACAGGGTCAGAAACAGCAAAACCCTGTGGCTGCCAAAAGTCCTTTCAACAAGTCAGGCTTCCAAAGGGCCGAGGGTTCACCGGACAGCAGAAACGTCAATAAAACAGAGCAGGCAGAGGGCAGGCGGTGTGTTCAGCCGGGCCTTGGGCTGGAGGAGGCCTTCGCCATGAAGGTTTAAGTACTACCGCAACACTGAATTTATGGTTCCTAAATGTTTGTTTTAACTAGTGTTGAGAACACATATTTGACCCAGTGTGAACTTGACCTCTGGGTCCCTCTCCCTTCTCGGGGCTGTCTGTGCTGCATGACAAGATTTTCCATTCGACCCTCCCACCCCAGCTCCCAGCAATGGGGCCCGGGCGGCCCTCCCAGCAGCTGCCATGGTAAACTTCACTGCAGATCTGTTGGCAAAGCAGCTGTCAATGGCCATAGCAGGCATATGAAAAATGTGTAATCATTCTGGGCCCAACTCCCAAGCCTGGCCAGTGCAACGCCGAGCCAGAGGGATGAGATACAGCCTGGGAGAGTCCTCTGCAACACCTGAACTCCAGCCGCATCACACCCTCCCGAATGATGCCATCGACTGCGGCATCTCTGAGCACCAAGGGTACGCATGGTGATGTCTCCTCTGCTTATAATTTAAGGAAAATTTCTAAAGTTGTGGTTTGTTCTTTTTTTTCCCCCAAAGTAGCATGGGCTGAATGCCAATGGAAAAGCAATGGAATATCGATTTTCTGTTTCTTGCTAAGGAGAGAACAAGTCATTTGATGTGCCATGAGTTAAGTGAGTAAAAACAGACCTGCACTCCCTACAGCTGGCTGCGTTTCTCCTCTATTCATAGAGCCTGGCACACAGTAAAAGCTAAACAGATATCCATTAAGTAAATGAAAGAACCATCCATGCATTTATGGAGGGCCTGAAACGTGCCAGGCTCCTGCTTTGTATTCATATCTGCCATCTTTCCTCTTCCCTCCACCCCTCCCTGCCAGCTTGGCCTCTCTCTCCTCTCTCCTTCACTCTTTTGTGTTGTCTGTCCCCTGGTCCAGCCTCCTCATTAAAGCCGAGCCTACAGCCAGTGTCTCTCTGTGTCATGCACTCACCCTAAAAGGGGGACAAAAAGATTGGAAGAACCAATGCAAAGGGGTGGGGGGCTGCATTCAGTTTTGACAGAGGAAAAAAAAATGCAAAAATGAGGGGAAGCAAAAACGTTACATATCAAAGGTTTCGTGTCCCACACAGAAGACAAAGCTCTGATGCCACAAAACCCTCCCATAAATGTTAACTCTTTAGAAAGAGCACAAATGTGGTACCATCTCTCATTTGCCCAAAACAGACATCACTAGCAACAGTCACCCAATAGTAATAACTAAAATGACATATCCCATGCTATGACTTCAACTCCTAGAGATCCACACACAAAGGGTGTCTGGAAAAACAACATTTACATGCAACTGGGCATCTCTACATAGTGACTAGGTGGCTAGAGGCCCAAGGACCACCTTGGTGGATGCACATATCCATTCTTTGCCCCATGTGGGTCTGCTGCCTGCTTATTTCACATTTCTTTGATTTGCAATTTAAGGTTCACTAAATCTTCAGTCCTCAGAAGAATTTGCCCATGCCCTATTTCTAAATTAAGTTTCAATCAGTGAAAAGCAATCCAGCTGGCTCAAATACCTTATTCTTCTCTGTATTAAGCAAACACTGAACAACATGAACACTTCCAATTTCTCACATAGAAATATTTTTTGCATCAATTGGACATGTCCCATACAAACTCAAATTCTTCATTATCCTCAAATTATAATGACAGTTAGAAGACATGCTGGGTTATACATTTAAATGTGCATGCACATTTTATGATGACTATTATCTTAAGGGGGAACTTCATGTGGACATATCATTGGTTTTTGTATTCTTATGTGCAATAAACTATATCTAAGTGCAAGTGCTCCATCTCAGCACAATAAGGGAAGTGAGAGAGGAAGGAGACCACAAAGGGAAATAAAGGAAAAATCAAGTCATAGGTAAATGAGACAAGATTTTCTGGGCTTGATCCAATACTAAACCCTAAAACATCTTTCTAGTTTCATCAAGGCTTTCATACCTATTCTCTTTCTACCTTGATACTTGCAACAATCCTACAAATGAGGCAAGGTTTTAGCACAATCAATTTCTACATGGAAAAATATAAGGTCAGATAAGTGAATTCTCCAAGACCACAGAGCTAATAAGGGATTCAGCATTTGAACTCAGGTCTTCTGATCCCGAGGCCAGCGGCCTTTCCTGGTGTCACACTCTTCAGTCATGGACACAAATTTCACAGCATCAGAGGTAACCCCAGTGGTCTCACCTGAAGGCAGAAGGCTCTTTCATCTCTCTGGATCTCCCAGATACACAGAAAACAAGTTGCCCATTTAAATATCCATCTCATGTATACATTACTTTGGATTGAGCACTGACCTACCCCAGTACCCCTCTTAAAAGCATAATTATTCCTGAAGTGAGTTGTAATTTAAGTTTCCAGCATTTGGGCCTGAATTCATTTGCCAGATTGGGCAGTATAGGATGGCTAATCTTTCGAAAGCTGAAAGCACAGAAAGGGAAAGGATGGTGCATTGCTTATATCCTGGTGTTATCCAAGGGCTACCTCCTAGAAGCTGAAAGGAAATCTGAAGAGCTAGAGGAATTTGTTGTAGGTATTGTGAGATTAAATCAATGTAGCAACTTCCTCTGGAACCCTAGAGAACTAACTGTTCAACCAGCACCCTTCTGTGGCCTCTCTCTGGACCACCCAGGGTCAAACCCAGCTAAACCTAGGTACACACACGTCTTTGCCTCCCTTGCCTAGAGAAGCAGGAAGCCGTGAGACAATTCTTCAAGATCTGGAGCATCTCTGGATTTTGTAGAACATCTCTGGATTCCCAAGCGCTTGGGTAACCTAAGAATGGGGTTCCATCCTCAGAGAATGCACTCAATTGCATCACTTGCCAAGTAAACTTCTTAAAGCCTTAGAGCATTCTCCCCACCAGGCATCAAGGAGCATCTAATAATCTATAAAATCCTGCCCTGTGTTTCTAACCTTCACACAGCAATATCCTATTGCAATGATGCTGTCATGGACGAGTTACCTCCACGCTAGAGGAAAACCATATCATATCAGGTTTGGGGCAGAACGAGTTACTGAGGGGGAGGGGAGGGCATGTCATTTGGCCTGAGCAATTCCAAATTCAGGAAAATGCTGACACATTCCTGTCAAGTGTAATCTAAGAAGTTAAAAAATGAAAAATTATGATTTCATCTAAAATACCTACAACCCTGATCTACTGGTATGAGTTCAAGAATCAGGAGGCTGTTCATGTCTGCCAGTACTTCTTGATGACAGCCAAATCATAAAACACATAGACATTTCTTTTTACAAAAATAAAGCCATTATGCCAAAGCCTCTCTGTTTCCTTTGAGGATTGAAGGCATTTTCAAAAAACAAGGTCACTAGAATGACTATATCAGAAATTTTTTTAATTCATCCACCAGTGTTTTAAAATCCAAACTATACAAGACAAATTGCTTAATTTTATTATGCTGAATCCTAATAAGCAGCTGAAATTTGGACAATTCCAATCCACATGGGATGCAGAGAACATCTAAGAATGCTTAACTTTTTCTGCGAAAGGCTTATTTCCAATTAGTCCCAGACAGCATCTGCTTGTCAAGAAGAGCCTCAAGATACATTTTAACTTAATCCTTAACTTCATGATACATAGGGGAAAATTTTTCCACTGTTCTCAAATCTATATGCACTGTATACATCATTAATGCATTCTCTCTCTCTCTCCCTCCCCCACTTCTTTCTTTTTTTTTTTTTTTTGTAGAGACAAGATCTCACCCAAGCTGGAGTACAATGGCACAATCATAACTCACTGCAGTCTTTAACTCCTAAGCTTAAACCATCCTCCTGCCTCACCCTCCTGAGTGGCTGAGACTACAGGCGCATGCCACCACACCAGGCTAATTTTAATTAACCACATTTTTCTAAAACACTGCTGACCGTGCATATTAACTGGAGAAGCACTGCAGGAAGCCCTACTCATCAGTTCTAAAGAGGAGGCCTAAAAGATGGAGGATTCAGGTTGCTGTTTTCAGAAAGCTATAAAAACTATTGATGTTTCTTTCCAGAATTAGGCCCTCTACTTCCCATTTCCCTCCTGCCATCATCTTAAAGAATGTTTTCATGTGTTGGTAACATATTTAAATTAATTTTATTGGTTCTGCCATATGGCTCATCCTCAAATGTGATTTTTTTTGCCTAGCTCCTGATTCACAGATGTGACATAATAATTAATATCTCAGTTGAGGGCAGAGAAATCCTGGGTGCATAGCACGGTCCTGTACAACACATGGCTGCTGGCACTGATACTATCATTAGGCTGCCCCAGCCCTTCCTAAGTGGTAATGAAGGCAGCATGGGTAAATTGTGTTTCAGACTTCAACCTCCCCAGAGCAGCATTAGCCCCTGCAAGTGGCCCCTGTGAGATGCCCCATGTGGACAGCCTCACTTCGCCTTCTGTGCAGGCCCACTGAGCATGGCAACTTACGTTTGGTGCACCTCTGGGAGCCAGGGGCCTTACTCCAGCCATGACAGCACTGCCCTCCACAGACATTGACCCTGAAAGAAAGCAAGACCCCTGAGTCCAGCACAGCGACACTCTCTTAACAAGAAGGTTCCAGCAGGTTCCAGAAAGGCCAGGCTCCAGCTTCTGCACTCCTCTGGATTGGAGAGAGTCCTAACAGGTACCCGGGATGCCCAACCCAAAGCTACCCAAGTAGAAGTGTAAAGACCATACATATTTCAGGGAACGGTGGGAGAACCAAAAAGCCTGCATAACCTAGAGCTATACAGCAGGCGAAAATGAGGTACAGGTAAATGGTTTTGTTAACCCCAAAATCAAAATAGAGCCAAATTCATTTTGTATATTATCTGGGCCCACATTTTAAATTGAAACGGAGTCTCAGAGAGAAGCGTCCAAAAAGGAGTGAGGTCACATCGCCTGGAACCACCCCTGAAAGAGGTGGGGGGAGCCAAATAAGCAAAACAAGTTTTCTCCTCCACCCCAGCCTGTGACACAGGGAAGATACTTGTGAGCTCCCAATAACAGAAACTTTACAACCAAAAATTCTATCGACGCTAAGAACACCCGCCCCACGAAAGCAAACCCCACAGGTGCAGGGAAGCCCAAGCCCAGAATTTCCAGGATGCTGAAAAGTTCCAGGCCACGGAACAGGAGCGGGACCTTTCCAGCCAGCCCTCCCTCCAGACATTTTTTTCACTAGCTAGACCAAAATTAAAACTGAGTTGCAAAGCGAAGTTTAATTGATGCTGAGGGATTCAGTCGTAGTGACTTCACGTTTACGCCCATCTTCTAGGAGCAGTTTGGTTTGCGCACAGGAGGTTACGCCCCAGGCAGAAATGCCTTTTGTGTTTACCCGCAGCTCCGTAACAATGCACTCGGAGTTTAACGTGACGGAAACTTCCAGGGCTTCCCCGCACTCGGCTCCCCCCTGGCGCTCCAGGGCAGGCAGAGGCGGGGAGGAAGCCGACCCCCCGCGCACCACGTCCCCGGCCACCGCGGGACTCGAGTGGCCCTGAGCCCGCGGTGCGTTCGCGGGCGGCGCGCGAGGCGGGCGGCGGGGAGAGGGGGTGTGGGCTTACCCCTGCAGCTGCTGCTTCTGGTGAACCTGCAGCCTCGAGCCCCCGCCGCTCTGGGTCTCCTGCGGCACTTTGGAGCGCACGACTTGCCTGCCTTGTTTGGCGAACGGGGCGGCCGCCGGGTGACCGCCGGGCTTGGGGTGGAGCTGCCCGCTGGGGCCCCCGGGACGCGCCGGCTCGGGCGGCGGTGGCGGCCGGAGCCCCTGCAGGGCCCCGCTGCCCGGCTTGCTCGTGCGCCGGGTCCGCTCCGCCGGGGGCCCCGGGGAGGCGCGGCTGGGGGCGCCGGCGCCCGCCGAGCTGCGGCTGTACCTGGCGTTGAGCGCGACGTTGAAGGTCCGCGGGCGCGGGGGCCCGCCCAGGGGCAAGGCGCCCGCCGCCAGGCCGGGGCCCGGGCGCACCACGTACGTGATCCTCCGCACCCGGCCGTGCACGGACGACGCGAGCAGCGCTGCCCAGAGCAGGAGCCCCCACCTGAGCCAGGCCCCGGCCATCGCGG
>VSMD01039083.1:0-24516 GCA_008750895.1 Mirza zaza | reverse complement strand
AAGCCTAGCTCTCTGGGAGGCCGAGGTGGGCGGATCGTTTGAGCTCAGGAGTTCGAGACCAGCCTGAGCAAGAGCGAGACCCCATCTCTACTATAAATAGAAAGAAATTAATTGGCCAACTAATATATATAGAAAAAATTAGCCGGGCATGGTGGCGCATGCCTGTAGTCCCAGCTACTTGGGAGGCTGAGGCAGCAGGATTGCTTGAGCCCAGGAGTTTGAGGTTGCTGTGAGCTAGGCTGACGCCATGGCACTCACTCTAGCCTGGGCAACAAAGTGAGACTCTGTCTTAAAAAAAAAAAAAAAAGAACATCAAGTACTTAGGAATTAATTTAACTAAAGAAGTGAAAGTTCTATACAAGGAAAACTATAAAACCTTAATGAAATTGAAGAGGACATACAAAAAATAAAAAGATATTCCATGCTTGTGGATTGGAAGAATACTGTAAAAATGTCAATACTAAAAGCAATTTACAGATTCAAGGAAATCCCTATCAAAACACCAATGACATCCTTCATAGAAATAGAAAATACAATTCCAAAATTTATATGGAACCACAAAATACCCCAAATAACCAAAGAAATCCTGAGCAAAAGAAAAAGTTGGAGGCATCACATTACCAGACTTCAAAATATACTGCGAAGCTATAGTAACCAAATTTGCATGGTACTCACATAAAAACATATAGGCCAATGGAATAGAACAGAGAACCCAAATACAAATCCATGCATTTACAGTCAACTCATTTTTGACAAAAGTACCAAGATTGTACCATGGGGAAAGGAAAATCTTTGCCATAAATTGTGCTGGGAAAATTTGATAACCATATGCAGAAAAATGAAACTAGGACCCTATCTCTTACCATATATAAAAATCAAATCAAAATGGATTAAAGACTTAAATATAAGACCTGAAACTACAAAATTCCTAGAAGAAAATAATAGGGAAATGCTCCAGGACACTGCTCTAGGCAAAGATTTTTTGTGTAAGATCTCAAAAGCACAGGCAACAAAAGCAAAAATAGACAAATGGGACTACATCAAGGTAAAAACTTTTATACAGCAAAGGAAACGATCAACAAAGTGAAGAGACAAGCCAGAATGGGAGAAAATATTTGCAAACTATCTATCTGATAAGGGATTAATGACCAGAATACATACAAGGAGCTCAAACAAGTCAATTGAAAAAATAAAAGCAAACAAACTAAAAAACCTCAAATAATCCAATTAAAAGCTGGGCAAAAGATGTGAACAGACATTTCTCAAAAAAAAGAAGCAAGCCAGGTGTGGTGGCTGACAGCTATAATTTTAGCACTTTGGGAGGCTGAAGCAGGAGGATTGCTTGAGACCAGGAGTTCAAGACCAGCCTGGGCAATATAATGAGACTTTGTCTCTATAAAAAAGTTTTTAAAAAAACAAAGAAAAAAAAAAAAGAAGAAGACATACAGGTCAGACACAATAGCTCACACCTGTAATTCTAGCACTGTGGGAGCCTAAGGTGGGTGGATTGCTTGAGCTCAGGAGTTCAAGATCAGCCTGAGTAAGAGCAAGACCCCACCTCTACTAAAAAACAGAAAAAGAATTAGCCGGGCAACTAAAAATAGAAACAAAAAATTAGCTGGGCATGGTGGCTCACGCCTGTAGTCCCATCTATTCAAGAGACTGAAGCAGGAGGATCACTTGAGCCCAGGAGTTTGAGGTTGCTGTGAGCTAGGCTGACGCCATGGCACTCTAGCCCGGGCAACAGAGTGAGACTCTGTCTCAAAAAAAAAAAAAAAAAAGACATACAAATGGACAACAGGTCTATGAAAAAATGCTCAACATCACTAATTATCAGGGAAATGCGAATCAAAACCACAATGAGATATCATGTCACCCCAGTAAGAATGGCTATCATCAAAAAGACAAAAAATAACAAATGCTGACGAGGATGCAGAGAAAGGGGAATGCACATATATACGGTTGGTGAGAATGTAAAGTAGTACAACCATTATGGAAACAGTACAGATGCTCCTCAATTGCAAATCCTCATTTGCAACAACATGGATAGAACTAGAGGATATTATGTTAAATGAAATAAGCTAAGCACAGAAAGACAAATATCACATGTTCTCACTCATATGTGGGGGCTAAAAAGTGGATCTCATGGAAGTAGAAGAGTAGAATAATGGTTACCTGAAGCTGGGAAGGAAAAGGGGAAGAGAAATTGGTTAAGGAGTATAGAAATATAGACAGAAGGAATGAGTTCTAGTATTTGATAGTATAGTAGGGAAATTATAGTTAACAATTAACTTGTGCATTTCAAAATAACTAGAAAGAGAAGAATGGTAATGTCCCCAACACAAAGAGAAGATAAATATTTGAGGTGATGGATATCCTAAATACCCTGATTTGATCATTACAATTATTCATGTATCAAAAGAACCCATGTACGTGATATATGTACAAAATATTAATTAAAAAATTAAAAAACACAAACTGTATTTTATAACCTTCCTTTCATAAATAAATTTTTAAAAAATGTTAAAGGTACCATTTTCAACTATTAAATTAGAAAATATAAAAAATTTGACAATATTGGCAAGGGGATGGGGAATTAGGAAATCTCAGGCACTGCCTTCCAGAGTATAAATCTTCACAGCATTTCTACTATGAAACAAGCTTGGCAGATTTTTTCAAAAACCTTAAAAATGTACAAACTCTCTTACAAGTAATTTTTTATAGGATAGCCTAAAGAAGTTATCTAAATTGTGTAAAGATTTTAATAACAAAATTTGTTTCTCTAAAAGAAAAGAGAAAAAGAAAACAATTGAAAGGACCAACAAAAGGAAACTAAGGAAATTACAGCACAGTTTAAAAATGAAATAATATCATAAAACATATATGATTATAAAATATATGCAAGTAGAATATGTATGGTCAAAGGAAAGTGTTCACAATATATTTCTAAGTGAAAACAATATGTATGTTTTGTGAAGAGGAAAATAATATAACATTCAAAGAACATACTTAAAATCTAAGTAGTGGTTAATTTTTATTTTTGCAATTATTAACAAATAACAAATCATAATACTAAAAATAATAATTTAATTAACTACAACCACAAACATGAGTGAAAAACAGTAACCCAGTCACCCAAGCTTTAAAATATAGGCTGGTTTGTCCAAGCAAAACAGCATTTCACAAAAGGAGGTTGTTTTGAAGGTAATGAACAGAACATGCATACACATGAAGGGCCTCCAGGTTAGTAACACTTATTCATATTTATATTTTATATGCTACTTATCTCTTTGCTCATAGACCTTTGCTCAACAGAAACCCCATAAAAACTGTTTGAACAAAACCCACAATTTCTACTTTGTAGCATTAATGTTTTAAATATATATAACAGATTAGGCTAAAAATATAAGGCTATTTGTTATTTGATATACTGAAAGCACAACTAGATGCATGCTCAGTACCAAAGAGGCAGGCGCCCTGGAGGCATCCTAAAGGAAAAGGAGAACCCCAGAAGCAGTGGTGTTAGGCCCAAGCCAGCTGCTAGCCAGGGTGAGACAACTACCCGAGAACCAAGAATTAGAAATAATTAGATATTGAGATTATGAAATTCTTACTCAGCTATTTCCAAACTTCTAAAGAGATCAAGAGTATACATTGCTTCCCACAACTATGGCAGCTCTAAGGTGTTAAATATAATAGTATGACTAAATTGATGGAGAAGATCAATCGAATTGAGAGGTCAGAGGTTCTTAGTAGAACTGAGAGAAACTGACAAGACAATGGCGATCATAACAGAAAAATCAAAACTGATTGTCAGTGTATTTTAGGTTGTAAATATCTCATAGTATATGAACTAAAGGACATCTGTTCTTGAGCAAGAGTTAATCCAACTGAATATGCTGAGAGAGTATTTTGAAAGAGAAATGCAGCACTAGCAAACAGAAGTTCAAAAAGAACTTATGCCTCCGCCTTTCCGCAGATGTTAAGCTAGCTTTCTGTCAGTGACTCAACCACGCCCTTCTAGCAGACCAACACTGACTTCTCTGGAAACAAGAATTTCATTTTCTCTGTAATGACTACGGAAGGATATTATTTCTTTTTATTCTTCTATAGTAGCTTCTCACTTAAAAAAAAATCGTCCATGAGTTTATGTATTTTTCTTAATACAAAAAACTAAAATTTTTAAATATTATAAAATTATCACACCTAAAATTACTTTCAATTTTTGTTATAAAACATTATAGAGTTAGTTTCCCCATACTCATTTTCCCTAGTTTTCTTAGTTATTTAAGGTTCTATTACAGATATTTTCATTGGTATTTTAGTGTGCTTCATGTAAAAGAGGCTCTCTGTTTTGCTAACTTGCTCTACAATATTCATAAAACCTGTTAGAAACTTATTTTACTTTCAATCTATACCTGGGGTAATTAGCTACCTACTGTGTAAAAAGTATTTTCTTTTATTTGACCTTCAATTACTTCTTTTATGCTTCAAAAGATGCCCCTGATTTCTTTTTTTTTCTTCCTCCATAACCTCCAATGTTAGACTGAGTTCTTATTAATAGAGTGCAGAAGTCCACCTTGCCCTCTATAGGTGCTTCATAGCGTTCTAAGCTTCCAACACATAACAAGTTCATTCTTTATCATTCCAAGTTGAAGAGTCTAAATTTTTTGAAGAGTGCTTCATATCCTCTTATTCATTCCAGCCTATTTTAATTTCTCTGAATCTCAATTTTCTTACTTACAAAATAAAGCAATTAGACTTTATATACAGTAGGTTAAAAGCATGGGCTGTGGAGTCAGACATACCCACTGGCTCTGATGCTTTCCAATCGCGTGACCTTGAACAAATTACCCAACTTTCTCTCTCAGGGTTCTAATCCATAAAACTGGTTATTAATAATACCTACTTTGGAGAGTTGTTATGCAGATAAATGGGATAAAGTTTAACTACATTACCTTGTCATCACTCCTACCCCACACCAACCCCAGATTTAGGCACCTCCTTGTGCTTAATCTGAATTCCTTTATTACATTTTTCAATGTACTATGTGTTTTGGCCCCTACCCACGGGTTTAATATCCTCTCCCTGGGGTCTTCCCCCTTTCCTTGAGCTCTGGTTGTGCCAGCCTTTTATTGTTCCTAGAACACACAAACTCTTTACAAGTTCAAGGCCATTACTATGCCCACTACCTAGAACATCCTCCCCTCATTCTCCAACTCTTCTTAGCGCTAGTTCCTTCTCACTATTCCAGTCTCAGTGTAGATGTGTCCTTCTCAGAAAAGTCCTCCCTGACTACCCTACAGATTGCTTTATTTACTTGGGATTATCTGTCTCACTAACTATTAACAGCCAGAAAGCCTGTGAGGAACACCAGTACACGAACCTAGAACAATGTCTGGTAAAAGTAGGTACTCAGTAAGTATGTGTGGAATGAAAGTGCTTAGCACACTGTTTACCTAGCTGAAAAAATAAGTTAGGACCAGGATGTGAAAGGCCTCATATGCTATGGTAGGAAGTTTGGCCTTTATACTGCAGAAGAGAGGGATTCATCAGAGGCATTTAAGCAGGGTAATGAATGACCAGATGTTTCTAATACCCTATTTTAATCAGCAGTCTTTTAATCAAAAGCAAAAGCACATGTTGTACAACTCCTGCTTGTGATTAGTTGTTCTCCCCTCAGTTACCGTCACTCATATTTTGCCTGTAGACAGTATTTATCTAATATACACATAATTGCTTCCAAAATGTCACTCCTATTAGGCAAATGGGGGCTGTATTGGCAGCTCTGGGAGTGAGTTTTACTTAAGGTCAGGGGCCTAGAAGGAAGTTCAGCTGGTATTGTCTCATTAATGATGAGAGGGAGATTCTTGATCCGGAACCTTGGGAGTAAGGTCAGGGCAAGGTGATGGGGACACTGTAATGAGTTGGCTTTAAAAGGGCAAATGAACAGGAGGCCTTGCTGGCTGAGTCACCTTAAGCAAAAGAACATTATTGGCCTGCTTCTGAATGGAAGTGTTAAACTTTGGGTTCCATGTTGCTTTCTTATTAACCCACCCCTCCCCCTTCTACCTCACTCCTCACCACTTTTATTAAAAGTGTCCTTTTAGCTGAATTTTAGCTGGGAAAAGTAGCTGGGAAAGTTGACCTAGGCCTTAGATTTGGAAGAAAGTTTAGCTGAAAAGATTTTTAAGAAACATTAAAAACTTCTGGGTACCAAAATACATCAAAAACAAAGTCAAAATACAAAGTGATCAAAAATATATTTGTGAAAAACTAAGTCCCTTAATGTCTAAAGAACTCTTGCAAATTAATAAGAAAAAGATAAACAACCCACTGGCAAACAGGCAAGAGAAAAAACCAGGCAACTAACAGAAGCACCGCTGAAAAAGCATAAGAAATTATGTCCAATCTTTTGCTAATAATTAAACAAATGCAAAATTTAAAGTATTAATTTTGTATATTAGATTTGAAAATATTTAAAGGACTGATAACCAGTGTTGGGAAAAAAGTGAACAATCAGGTATTTTCATATATTGGTGATAGGATAAACAGGCACAACCTTTTTAGTGAGCAATTTGGTAATTTCCTTAACAATATAAAATGTATTTTTCAGGGATGCATACTGAAGTAGGGGGAGAGGGAACTTTCAATCTTGCACTTTATGTACTTCTATATTTTATAATTTTTAATAAGTACTATTTTATAATAAAACCAAAACTTTTTAAGATATGCATATCCTTGACTCAGAAAGTCCATATCGAGGAATCTTTTCCCATGAGATAGTCAAAAATACAAATAATTATTTCTAAAAATGTTCTATAGCACTATTTGTAAAAGTGAAAAACTGGAACCTACACAAAGGTTAATTTATATTAATAACTATAATAATGTACAGTTGATCCTTGAACAACGTGAGGGTTGGGGATGCCAACCCCCTATACAGTCAAAAATTCACATATAACTTTTAACTCCCTCAAAACTTAATTACTAATAGCCTTCTGGAAGTCTACTACTAATAGCTACTAATAGCGACTGGAAGCCTTACTGATAATGTTAATAGTCAATTAACACATATTTTGTGTTATATGTATTATATACTATATTCTTACCATAAGGTAAGCTAGAGAAAGGAAAATGTTATTAAGAAAATCATAAGGAAAAGAAAATATATTTACTATTCATTAAATGAAATTGCATCATCATAAAGGTCTTCATCCTCCCTGCCTTCACATTGAGTAGGCTGAGGAGGAGCAAGAGGAGTTGGCTTTGTTGACTTAGGGGTGGCAGAAGTGGAAAAGGTGGAGGTGGAAAGAAAGTAGGAGAGGCAGGCACTCTCGGTGTATCTTTATGGAAATACATCGTAATTTCTGTCTGACTTTTTTTCATTTCTCTAAAAATGTTTCTATACAGTACCGATCCTGCCACTGTTTGCTTTAGTTTCAGTGCCTGTATCAAGAAGGATCCATGTCATAAAAGAAGTCAAAAGCAGTCTTGAATAATCAGAACCCTTCTGCCAGATTATCTAATGTCAATTTGTTTCCTGGTACTGTTTCTTCTAGGTGATCTTCCTCATCATCTGGCACTGGTTCAGAAGCACTCATCTCTATCAAGTTGTCTTCTGTTAATTCCTCTGGTGTCGTGTCTATGAGCTCCTGAATTTCTCTAAGATCCATATCTTGAAACCCTTCACCCCTCCATCTTTTTTGTCATATTCACAATCTTTTTCATGATTTCCATGATCTGCTGTGTTGTAAATCCAGTGATTGATGACATGCACAACATCTGTACACAGTTTTCTCCAGCAGAAATTCATTGTTTTGGGCCTGATGGCTTTCACAGCTTTTTCTATAACAATGGCATCTTCAATGTTGTAATACTTTCAGACTTTCGTAATGTTCTATTGGGGTTCTCTTCCATGGCACTGACAATCACTCCATGGAGTACCTATGTTTAATGAGGCTTAAAGGTCCTTATGAACCTGTGATCTGAGGGTGAATTAGAAACACTGTATTTTGGGGCAAGTATACTACTTTGACACCTTTGGTGTTGAACTCATGGGACTCTGTGGACAGGGGCATTGTCTAGTATCAAATGAACTTTAAAATGCAGTCCCTTACTGGCAAGGTACCTCCTAACTTCAGGGACAAAGTACCAAAGGAACCAATCCAGGAAAAGGTTTTCTTTTTGTCCATGCCTTCTTACTGTACATCCAAAAGACTGGTAGCTGGTGTTAATCTGTTCCCTTCAAGGCTCAGGGGTTAACAGCTTTATAGATAAAGGTAGTCCTGATTATAAACCAGACTATATTTGTACAAAACAGTCAAGTTAGCCTATCCCTTCTGCCTTAAATCCTGGTGCCTGCTTCTCTTCCTCACTAATGTATGTCCTTTGTGGCATTATTTTCCAGAATAAGGTATTTTCACATTTTTTAGCACTCCTCTTTTAAAGAATTTATTTTACACCTATTATACCACACAGCATGTTTTAAACACTGACATATAACTCCCTAATAAGATAAAGCAAAGACAAAAAAAGCTTATCTTATTAGAAACACGATACACTGGCCGGGCACAGTGGCTCATGCCTGTAATCCTAGCTCTCTGGGAGGCCGAGGTGGGCGGATCGCTCAAGGTCAGGAGTTCGAAACCAGGAGTTCGAAACCAGCCTGAGCAAGATCGAGACCCTGTCTCTACTATAAATAGAAAGAAATTGGCCGGGCGCGGTGGCTCAAGCCTGTAATCCTAGCTCTCTGGGAGGCCGAGGTGGGCGGATCGTTTGAGCTTAGGAGTTCGAGACCAGCCTGAGCAAGAGCGAGACCCCATCTCTACTATAAATAGAAAGAAATTAATTGGCCAGCTAATATATATAGAAAAAAAAAAATTAGCCAGGCATGGTGGCACATGCCTGTGGTCCCAGCTACTTGGGAGGCTGAGGCAGCAGGATGGCTTGAGCCCAGGAGTTTGAGGTTGCTGTGAGCTAGGCTGACGCCATGGCACTCACTCTAGCCTGGGCAATAAAGTGAGACTCTGTCTCAAAAAAAAAAAATTAAAAAAAAAAAAGAAAGAAATTAATTGGCCAACTAATATATATAGGAAAAAAATTAGCTGGGCATGGTGGCGCATGCCTGTAGTCCCAGCTACTGGGGAGGCTGAGGCAGGAAGATTGCTTGAGCCCAGGAGTTTGAGGTTGCTGTGAGCTAGGCTGACGCCACGGCACTCACTCTAGCCTGGGCAACAAAGTGAGACTCTGTCTCAAAAAAAAAAAAGAAAGAAACATGATACACCGTCACTTATAGTCTTCAAACATTATCGCATTTTTAACTTCATATTGTGACAAAGTATCCACGAAACAATCTGCAGACTAGTTTTAACAGACAAGTAACACCTTTAAGCAGACATGACCACCCTACATTGTTTATTGGGTATGAATTTTACAACCATTACTTATATTAGTGGTAACGGTGGAACTGGAGAGTATGGCACCTTCTCTAAGCTGCACGGAGAGAACCACCAACAGTGTGGTAGAACTGATGGCCCTTTCCAAGGCCATGGCTCTTGCGGCCTGCAGATGTCAGCCCACGCATCTCCCTATGCTTGTGGACCAGTCTGGTTATTCAGTGGGTGTCAGGATTTCTTCTGATAGCTTTATAGAATGGATCAATGAGGATAACCTAAAAAAACCTGTACTTGGAATCTTCACCAACCCAATAAGAACTCAGGACTCTTAGAGCCCCGCAGTGGCATCCAGCTCAATCCTGCGCAATAGACTGAAGGCTTCGAGCAAACTTTAGCTGGTTAACACCACGATGGACAGACTTGCCATAGGCTGCACCCTTAGGAACTGGGTGTTTGCAGCCACCAAAGCACACACAAATCCTATATACAACATAAACTTGCTTGGCCTTGTACCCTAGTCTGTGTGCTTTATTCGGCCGGGTCGGGCGGGGGTCCCTGCAGAGCGCAGAGAGCTGGCAGTATTGCTAGAAGCAAACCCTCAGAAGAAAGCGCATCACATCAGACTGCTTCCTCCATAGGTCATGGATGTACTTGTACACACCCATTTCGGCTTACCTGATGGCTGCCGCCATACAGAAAGGGCCAGAATAAGGTATTTTCATCTGCATTAAAAACCTGTTCAGCTAGGTACTGTGGTGTGGACTACCAGTCCTAGCTACTTGGGAGGCTGAGGCAAGAAGATCACTTGAGTCCAGGAGTTCAAGGCCAGCCTGGGCAATATAGCAAGGCTTACTCTCTTAAAAAACAAAAACAAAACAAACAAAAACCTGAGCAGACAAATATCCTTTCTACATAAATTATTTTCTTAATGGTATCTGGGAACTAATCTGCTGCCTCTTGGTCAGCAGAAGCAGCTTCTCCTGTTATATTGACATTTTTAAAGTAAAACCTCTTTCTAAAATTATCAAATCATCATTTGATGGTATAAAATTCTTCACCTTCAGATCCTTCCTTTATGTTGTCATATAATGACTTCATTTTTTCATATAGTCTATAGGTATGCTTTTTTTATTTTATGAGACAGGGTCTTGTTCTATGACTTAGGCTGGAGTGCAGTGGTGCAAACATAGCTCACTACAACCTCAGACTTCTGGGCTCAAGCAATTCTCCTACCTCAGCTTCTCGAATAGTTAGGACTATAGGTGCACGCCACCACGCCTGGATAATGTTTTAATTTTTTTTAGAGGCAGGGTCTCGCTATGTTGCCCAGGCTGGTCTCAAACTCCTGGCCTTAAGCAGTCCTCCTGCCATGGCCTCCCAAAGTCCTGGGATTACAGGTGTGAGTCATCATGTCCAGCCAGTATGCCTTTTTTATAGCAATCTTGCACTTACATAAAAGCTGCATTTTTTTTTTTTTTTTTGAGACAGAGACTCACTCTGTTGCCCAGGCTAGAGTGAGTGCCGTGGCATCAGCCTAGCTCACAGCAACCTCAAACTCCTGGGCTCAAGCAATCCTGCTGTCTCAGCCTCCTGAGTAGCTGGGACTACAGGCATGTGCCACCATGCCCGGCTAATTTTTTTCTATATATATTAGTTGGCCAATTAATTTCTTTCTATTTATAGTAGAGACGGGGTCTCGCTCTTGCTCAGGTTGGTTTCAAACTCCTGAGCTCAAACGATCCACCCACCTCGGCCTTCCAGAGAGCTAGGATTACAGGCGTGAGCCACCACGCCCGGCCAAAAGCTGCATTTTATATGATATAAACAGGTATTTTACAAAAAGTGCAAAGTTTTCATGCCTGCTGGCATAGCTGCAGTGACAGCTTCACAAATTTCCCTTTCCTTTTTTTGCATTGGTCCTTATACTGGATTCCTTTATCTTAAAATGGTAGGCAACTATAGCCGAAGACCTCAATCTACAGAATTTATCAAGCAATTCAACTTTTTCTTGTAATGTCATAACTTTTCTCTGCTTCTTGGGAGCAGTTCCAGCATCACTAGTGGCACTTCACATGGGTACCATGGTGTTAGTCAAGGTTTACAGTACTTAGGTTTAAAAGGTTTATAGTGCACTAAGCACAATGAGAAATACATGAAAACCTTGAGATCACTTTTTACTGTGATGTGCAATTTACTGGAGAGATGAACTGCTCAGGTAGAGGTGATCAGCATCACAGGGCATTTTAAGTGGAGACTCAGTAACACTGCAATAGCAACATGAGATGGCTACAAAACTATTACAGTAGTACAATATGTACTACAGTTAATGTTATGTAGTTATGATTAAATACTGCATCTTTATGTTTGTTTACATTTCTTTTAACCATAAATGGCATCATGTACTATCTATGCTTATGTAAGTTTTGATAAATTTTAACTTTTTATAGATTTGTGTATATTTTATGGTCATAAATAATAGAATAGACTAATATCTACAAATATTTTATGAATTCATGACATACCTTTTTCTTAATTTTTTGATATTTCTATGCTACACAGTTCATCTATGAATTTTTTCAAATTGTCATAAATCTCCAAAAAATGTTCCAATATATTAATATTTATTGAAAAAAGTCTGCACATAATGGACCCGCACAGTACAAACCCATGTGTTCATGGGTCAAATGCATAGTTAACAGATTGTAGTATAGTTATACAATGAATGCTTAAAAAAAAAAAAGATAGGTCTATATGTACTGATTTGGAAAGATACTGATAATTAAAAAAGAGCAAGCTATAAAATATTATCACTGTATGATCCTATCTTTGTTTAATATATATTCATAAAATATATTTGTATACCCACATAATATAGTGGCTTGGAATTCACAGATTATCATTTGTGGTTTCCACTCTTTGTGAACAATGCTGAAAGTCCATGGCATTTTGAACATTTATAATCTTAAACTCAGGGCCTCAAGCAATCCTCCCACCTAGGCCTCTCAAAGTGCTGGGGTTACAGGCATGAGCCACCACACCCAGCCATGAACATTTATCATTCTGCCCAGTCATGAATGAGTCACACTCCTGTAAGACCTCTCTGGGAAAGGGAGACCAGAGCTGGACAAGCGGCTTAGCCTTGCCTGGACTGCATCTCAGCATGGCTCTGCTCTTTTCCACTAGTCTGTATTTTTGCTTCTGAAGAGATAAAAACTGGTTTCTTTGTAGGAGAGAGCTGTGAAAGATGGCCTATTTACACCTGTGAGGGAAGTGAAGATCGTGTAAAGAGGTCTCTGAAAGTGACTATTCTATCCAATACTGTCTCCTTTCTGCCAAACCCCACATCCTCACCTAACACTACCTTGAATATATATAGGTTTATTTGTCAATAATACCTCAATAAAACTGAAAAGAAATTCAGCTTTAATTTTCTATAGCTTGTCTATTTGATTTTTCATATGTGAAATAAGAACTAAATATTAATCACTATGGAAACTTGATGGCCAAACAACTATAAAGTCTTTAGCTAAAACCCAAAGAACCTCAACTATATCATCTACAGTTTGATCTATTTATATTCAGCTTTTAACCTACCCAGGAAACGCATAACTATTTCAAACCCTACAATTAGTGTAAATTCTCAGAATCAGAAGAGAACTTAAAGATGATCTGGTCCAAACACCTCATTCATGAGGAAACTAAAGCTCTAAGAGCAAAGCTGGTTCAGACCAAAGACCATACAAGATCTAGGATTCCCTGACCCCTAAGGCCCTCTCTGGCTCCCCTCCTTGCTCAGAATCAAAGCTAATAGATCTATAAGATATTGTACAGAGTCTTCATAATCATGTCCACTGACTGACTTCAGAGGTTAGGACTAGCATTAGGTTCAAGTACATTTATCCACATTGCCAAAATCCCAGTCAGCCCTTATAAAAACCAGGTGGTGTGCCTATAAGTCATGATTGACATATTGCTGCAACAGATGCTAGGAATGTCCTTGCTGAAGATCTGGGCAAATGATCTCTAGAAATGAAAAATAGGTTTTGGGTGGGCATGGTGGCTCATGCCTGTAATCCCAGCACTTTGGGAGGCCAAAGCAGAATTGCAAAGGCCAGGAGTTTGGCACAAGCCTGGGCAACATAGCAAGACCGTATCTCTACAAAAAAGAAAAATAGTTTTAATGCAAACAAAAATTGCCTAGAGAGTCCACAAGATTTTCTTTCTTTCTTTCTTTTTTTTTTTTTTTTTTTTTGAGACAGAGTCTCACTCTGTTGCCCAGGCTAGAGTGCCGTGGCATCAGCCTAGCTCACAGCAACCTCAAACTCTTGGGCTCAAGCGATCCTTCTGTCTCAGCCTCCCAAGTAGCTGGGACTACAGGCATGCACCACCATGCCTGGCTAATTTTTTCTATATATTTTTTTAGTTAGCCAATTTCTTTCTTTCTATTTTTAGTAGAGATGGGGTCTCACTCTTGCTCAGGCTGGTCTCAAACTCCTGACCTTGAGCGATCCTCCCACCTCAGCCTCCCAGAGTGCTAGGATTACAAGCGTGAGCCATCACGCCTGGCCAAGATTTTCTATTAATATTTGACTTTATGCTATAACTGATTCTGTTTGGTTACACATGTATTTATTATGTGTATATTCTATTCCATGCAATGTTCTAAGAATTGCAGAATGAGTAAAAATGAGTAAAATGTTGTCCCTCCTTTCAAAGTTCTGCTGATGAGAAAGACACACACAGACACTGTCAATATGATGAAGGAAGTGTTGTGATGGGGGTATGCACAAGGTGCCATGAGAGCTCAGTGGAGGCAAACCTCGCCCACTTTGGGCAAAGGAATGGGGCACACGGTGGCTTCCTAAAGGAAGGGATACTTGGATTGGGGCTAGAAGGACAAATAGGTGCTAACCAGGCAAATGGGGGATGCATGTTACAGACAAAGACATGAGTAAAAGCATAAAGATGTGTAACAGGATGAAGTATGTGTGAGGAATAACAAGTAGTTTAGAATCACTGTAGCAGGAAATGAGAAGAGGCTAGAGAGATTCCCAGAGCTCAGATCATGAAATGACTGGCACATAGTAGCTACTCAATAAATAGTCATTGATGAAAGAAATAGTTGTTTCATCAAGGAAAAGGGATAAGCATGTGGTCACGGATGTTGGGCATATTTTATATATTCATTGTTAGTAGAAACAGAAAATAATCAGTATTATTCTATGTTGGTAGGATTATAACACTATAACTCAGCAAGAGCATGGATCATTCAGCATGATACTTGGAGACTCAGGCATAATAAAGAGGAAGTGGCTAGACAGTTGTGATATCCTTATGATCACAAGAGAGAAAAGCTAGGGTAGTGTCTGCACAAAGGACAGTGTAGACTGTCTTTTTTTAAAAGTCTAATTTAAAAAAAAAAGTTTAACTGATCTATTCGTATAGAAGTTGTAGCAGCTTAAGGCTAACAGCCTGAGGCCCAGAGGTTCCTAATCCCTTGCCCCTAAATTGTGACTCTGGTCCCTGGTACCCCTGGACCACCCACCTGTTCCTGGCTCCTCCAGATATCTAAGGTCTCCTATGGTTGCAAAGGGCTGAGACTCACTTAAGCTCACTCATGTGAAGGATAAGCAGGCATATATTAAGGATAAAAGGGAAACAAAAGAATGAGGAACCAAAGAAGGGCCAAGTCTCACAGAGGCAATAACTGAAGCATAGTGTTGGTTGCACGGCAGGCCCAGAAGCTCAGCAGTAGGAATTTGTGGCCTTTCTGATATACCACTACTAATGGAGGCATTACTGTCAATGTGTCTACACCACTCTCCTCCCGGGATCTATACTCCTTAGCTGCAATTCCCAAAACAGAACATCTGATGGCTCTGTTTAATACTAATACCTCTGCTTAGTCTGCCCTTTTGAGAGCAAGCCACATCAAAAGGCCCTCACCAGCCTGTGGGTGAGCAATCCTTGGGTCAAGGGCTCCTCAGGTCCAATCAGCGTGGCTATATTATTTGAATTCTCAGTAGGAGTCCCAAGCAGGGGGAGTACAGTCACCCTTAGAAGGGACTGTGGACAGCAAGCTCTGTGAATTCATTTATGATACACAATAATAGCAGCAATGGCTCAGAAGTTTCAGGACTAGGGAATGGAAAAAGTGATATCTGGGTGGCATTAGAGACTGAGCAATATAAAAGTATGTGTGCAAGGCCTTTAGCTGCCAGGACTCACCTAGACATTCCTAAAAAACCCATTCTCAGCACTCAGCATTTCTTCCCCATTCATTCCAATCCATAATTTTAAAAAGCATGTCCCACTCCCCAACATTCTAGGGACTGAAGTTTATTAATCAAGCAAATGAGATCTTAAAAGACATCATTCCTAGTACTCTGGGAGGCCGAGGCAGGCGGATTGCTCAAGGTCAGGAGTTTGAAACCAGTCTGAGCAAGAGCGAGACCCCTGTCTCTACTATAAATAGAAAGAAATTAATTGGCCAACTAAGATATATATAGAAAAAAATTAGCCAGGCATGGTGGTGCATGCCTGTAGTCCCAGCTACTCAGGAGGCTGAGGCAGGAGGATCACTTGAGCCCAGGAGTTTGAGGTTGCTGTGAGCTAGGCTGACGCCATGGCACTCACTCTAGCCTGGGCAACAAAGCGAGACTCTGTCTCAAAAAAAAAAAAAAGACATCGTTACAAGAATTTGAAGGTCCATCCCCAAATTATTATATAGATGAATCTTTTTCTTAGCTATGGCTGTGTTCACACCCTTAGAACAGCCCTAATTGTGGTTCTTGAACTCACTTGAGGCCAGGAGCTTGAGACCAGCCTGGGCAACATAGTGAGACACCGTCTCTACAAAAAAAATTAAAAATTAGCTGGGTCTGGTGGCATGCATGTCTTTAGTCCCAGCTATTCAGGAAGCTAGGGTGGGAGGATTGCTTGAGCCCAGGAGATTGAGGCTGCAGTGAGCTATGATCACACTACTGCATTCTAGCCTGGGGATCAGAGGGAGAGACAGTCTCAAAAACAAAAAGCACTGAAGGGACCACTTTCTTGATCTCTTTTCAAACATATGTTGGTGAACACTAGAATTGCTGAGCTCTAACACATGACTAAGTAGCCAGGGAAAAAGGTAAGTAATCTTTGGAGCCTCATTTTAAGAAAAATTAAGGTGATTAGATTCATTTACCAAATAACTATACAAGCAAAACCAAAACTATTCTATGATAATTGTAGCTAGTTGAAATAGATGTGCCTTGCTTTTACACATTACATTTTCCTGAAAAATATATTTGAATTAGAATCCAAAGAAGCAGAACACAAGAGGCCCTGGCTAGTTGGGTGGCCATGATAGAAAACACATATATACAACCTTTTTTAAAAAAAGAAAACAACAAGAATGTGGATCAGTTCTAGTAGCCAGAGAGGGTGGAGGAAAGTATTTTCCCCTTCTAGTTCTTTTTATTACCAGAAAAAGACAAGGTGGGAGATGAAATCACCTGTAATCCTGATCTCTGTTTCAGTCTTCACAGGCTTTAGCAGATCTAAATATTCCAAAGTGATCATGAGATACCAAAGAATATAGAGTGCATTTTTATGTTCCTAAATTGACAAGACAACTTTGTAGACAGAACCATAAATTGCAAGTATTTCTTTATTCCTTCAATTATCCTCTGATTTCAATATTTTTTTAAATTGAATAAACTGTCTCTTCTTTTTGAGTGATTATAAAAAACAGAGAAGCAGAGCTGAATAATTATGAAAATTTTCATAGCTTGGGAGCTATGATTTTCATTTCTAATTAATCTTCAACTGATACTGAAGTGCTTAATACTTTAAATTACTCCTGCTCTACTAATGATCTGCAAATGATAGAACATTAGTCTTTAAAAGGGAATAAAGAATTCATTATGTGAAAAAAAACTATCAAGTGATTAGTCATTTCTAATGTCAAAAAATGTTTTAGGGTATTGAATTTGAACAAAGTAGTGCATATTCACAAATACTATTGAAATTAAGGGGACAATTAGAATCCTAGAGAGTTCAAGCTTTCTGTCACATGAGTTAAGTAGCCTGTTTAAAAGAAGTCAGCTGATCTCTACATGAGACCTCTGATTAGATCATAAGATACTGAAATCTAGAACAAGGTCTGTTTAGAAATCCTTATCCTAGCTAGTACTGACCAATGTTATTGAAAGAAAATAAAAAGAAAAACATAAATCAGCATAATCTTTACACTTTTAATTTTTTTAGATTTATAAAGTAACCTCTTGTATGGGTACTAACTATAGATGTTTCTACTATATTAATGTAATTTTACAAGTCATAGCCAGAAAGAGGAGTGGGTTTTAGGAAGACCATCAAAAATAAAAAAATAGGCTGGGCGCGGTGGCTCACGCCTGTAATCCTAGCACTTTGGGAGGCCGAGGCGGGTGGATTGCTCGAGGTCAGGAGTTCAAAACCAGCCTAAGCAAGAGCGAGACCCTGCCTCTACTATAAATAGAAAGAAAACTAATTGGCCAACTAATATATATAGAAAAAAAATAGCCGGGCATGGTGGCACATGCCTGTAGTCCTAGCTACTCGGTAGGCTGAGGCAGGAGGATTGCTTGAGCCCAGGAATTTGAGGTTGCTGTGAGCTAGGCTAACGCCACGGCACTCACTCTAGCCTGGGCAACAAAGTGAGACTCTGTCTCAAAAAAAATAAATAAATAAAAATTAAAATTAAAAAAATAAATAACACACAAACTTTTGGTTGAAAAGGCCCCACAACTTTAACAGAAAAGACAAAAATAAAGATTATTGCACTGTTTTATAGCACTATGATAATGCTAAATAATTAAATTTCTTAAATATTTCCTCGACAACTAGCAAACCTATTTGTCAGCTAAGAATGTTGCTCCTTTGGATATACTATAATAAATTTTTTAGGCTGAACCTTAAAAATGATTTCAAGAGCCTGGCATTAACCAACTACATAACATTATTTTAAACTACTATTCCTCACCATAAACAAGCAGTCACAAGGACGTGGTTCTATCAACAGTTCCATGGTAAATTGTTTTTTTATGTTTTGGGAGATGGGTTTTTACTGTTTGTCAAGCTGGCCTTGAACTCCTGGGCTCAAGCAATCTTCCCACCTTGGCCTCCCAAGTAGCTGGAACTACAGGCATGCATCACCATGCCCAGCTCATTTTCATAAGCTGTTTAAATAACATTCTTCTTCTGTATTTATCTTGTTCATTTTCAAATCAAATTCAGTATGTATTTCTTGAGTCCCTCTTATGAGCAAAGTTCTGCATTAAACTGGGAGTTGGAGGCAGATAAATAAGGAGGATAACAGCATAGTCTGTTCTCTGCTTGCCAGGTCCACGACCCTCTTCCTGATCCATGGCAAAAGGAGGTAAAAGAACCATGTCCATTTTAATCCTCATAGCCCTATCAATAAGCATTATCACCTATGTTTTATCGATGAAAAAACTGAGGTTGGGTTAGTCAAAGTAGCCTGGCCAAGAAAACATGGTTAGTTAAGTAGTAGCGCCAGGATTTGACCCAAGAATGTCTGGCCTCAACTTTCATTCTCTTTCCACTACACTGTATCTTTCTTATTCAAACCTCAGCTCAAATACTGTTAATATCTTTTCACAGTGGCCATCTTTTTTAATTAGTTGCTTTATTTTCTTCATAGTTTTAAAGAGACTGGATCGATTAATAAATTCCAAAAATCATTTTTTTCTAGTTGAAATCAAACAAAAGCCTTTTGCAAATTTTTAAAAAAATACTATAGTAACATAGATAAAATTATTCAAAAAGTGGGGGGAAAAAAGAAATGAAAATGACACACAGGAAGAGAAAAATAAAAGCAATGTTATAAAGAAAAACAGCATTATACTTTCCCCTTTGTTGCTTCACTGAAAGGTTAAGATAAGTGGAGGCCAATTCTAAAGGCCTTGGGTACACACCTGACCAATGTCATGCCCACTGGATTCATCAGATGCTTACAACTGAGGCTCTGTGGAAGATTCCTCACAGACACACCACCCCTTACACACACATGTGAAGAAGACAGAGTCTGAAATGTCAGCAGGGAGTTGTGGGCTTTCTTAAGAAAGTAATGAATCAGTATTTGTGTTATATATGAATGCTTTTAAAATATCTTTTCAGGGCTGGGCGCGGTGGCTCACGCCTGTAATCCTAGCACTCTGGGAGACTGAGGCGGGCGGATTGCTCGAGGTCAGGAGTTCAAAACCAACCTGAGCGAGACCCCGTCTCCACTAAAAATAGAAAGAAATTAATTGGACAACTAAAAATATATATATACAAAAAATTAGCTGGGCATGATGGCACATGCCTGTAGTCCCAGCTACTTGGGAGGCTGAGGCAGCAGGATCGCTTGAGCCCAGCAGTTTGAGGTTGCTCTGAGCTAGGCTGATGCCACGGCACTCACTCTAGCCTGGGCAACAAAGCGAGACTCTGTCTCAAAAATAAATAAATAAATAAATAAAATAAAATATCTTTTCAGAAGATTCTGTGATATGAGTTTTACCTCAATATTAAAAATTTAGAAGCTTTCAAAGAGGAGAAATAGGTCATAAAACACAAAACTATTTATCTAGGGAACGTATGGACCAGTGCGCTAAAATAGGGTTACACTACCACATTTCTTGGTTTCAGTTTTGCATTATCCTTGGGCATCACTCTTGGCCGACTGAAGAAACCAGCTTACTTGTATGGCAAGAGTTCCCGATGCCCCCACTTCCCTGTTTCCAAACAGCTCTACTTTTAACAGTCTGCTGAGATGACCTATCTACTGAGAGCCCACCCTTTGGGTTCTAGCAGTACTGGATAATGGCAATATAAATAGTAAGAAGAAAACTTTATAACCTTTGGTGAGGCCTCTGATTATCTCTCATTTCTTTCTTTCCTTCTTTTCTTTTCTTTTTTTTTTTTTTTTTGTTTTTGAGACCAGATTTCACTATGTTGCCTAGGCTGGCCTTAAATTCTCAAATTCCTGGGCTCAAGTGATCCTCCTGTCTCAACCTTCCAAGTAGCTTGGATTACAGTCATTTTAACAGTCATGTATTTACAAAGTCTTAATTCCCACATAGTACTTCTGTATCAAAAATGTCCCTTGCTTTATTGAACTTTGTTAAATTCTCTAGGGGAAAAAAAAAACATTAAGAGATGGAAGAGGCCGGGCGCGGTGGCTCAAGCCTGTAATCCTAGCTCTCTGGGAGGCCGAGGTGGGAGGATCCTTTGCGCTCAGGAGTTCGAGACCAGCCTGAGCAAGAGCGAGACCCCATCTCTACTATAAATAGAAAGAAATTAATTGGCCAACTAATATATATAGAAAAAATTAGCCGGGCATGGTGGCGCATGCCTGTAGTCTCAGCTACTTGGGAGGCTGAGGCAGCAGGATTGCTTGAGCCCAGGAGTTTGAGGTTGCTGTGAGCTAGGCTGACGCCACGGCACTCACTCTAGCCTGGGCAATAAAGAGAGACTCTGTCTCAAAAAAAAAAAAAAAAAAAAGAGATGGAAGAATTATGGATCAGGTGGATGCTCTTGTTACATAATATCCACCAGGGCCCAAAAAACAGAGAGAGAGAGTAAAAGAAAAGAAGCTTCTTTTTCTTTTTAGGAGATGCGGTCTCACTCTGTCACCCAGGCTGCAGTGCAACACAGCATCATAGCTCACTGCAGCCCCGAACTCCTGGGACTTAAGTGATCCTCCTGCTTCAGTCTTCCAAGTAGCTGGGACTATAGCCACACACCACCATGCCCAAGTAATTTTTTGTAGAGGTAGGGTCTTGCTTTTTCCCTTAGGCTGGTCCTGAACTCCTGGCCTCAAGCAGTCTTCCTGCCTCTGCCTCCCAAAGTGCTGAGATTACAGGCATGAGCCATCGTATCTGGCTACGAAGCACATTTTTGTAATATTTCCTGTGAGTTCTCATTCTAAGCAGTATATAAAGAAGATATACAAGTGGCCAATAAGCACATGAAAAAATGCTGAACATCATTGATCATTAGAGAAGTGCAAATTAAAACCACATGATATCATTTCTCACCTATTAGGATGCCTACTACAAAAAAAAAGAAAACAAAAAATGTTGAAGAACATGTGGAGAAACTGGAACCCTTGCGCACTATTAGTGGGAATGTAAAATGGTGCAGCCACTATACAAAACAGTATAGTGGTTTCTCAAAAAATTAAACAGAATTATCATGTGATCTAGCAATCTAGCAATCCCACTTCTGGGTAGAAACCCAAAAGAATTATTAATAAAAGCAAGGTCTCAAAGAGATATTTGTACACACATGTTCATAGCAGCCTTATTCACAACAGCCAAAGGGTAAGGGCAACCCAATTGTCAATCAATGGATTAATGCATAAACAAAATTGGGTATATTCATACAATGGAATATTATTCAGCCTTAAAAAGGAAGGAAATTCTGATACATGTTACAACATGGATGAACCTTGGAGACATTATGCTACATAAAATAAGCAAGTCACAAAAGGACAAATACTGTATAATTCCACTTACATGAGGTACCTAGAATAGTAGGATTTATAGAGACAGAAAGTAGAATTGTTGTTGCCACAGGTTGGAGGTAGGGGAATGGGGAGTTCTTGTTTAATGGGTATAGAGTTTTAGTTTCCCTAGATGAAAAGAGTTCTGAAGATTGGTTTACAAGGGAAAACTTATATGTATTTTAACCACAATTAAAAATAAATTTTTTTTAATGATACAATTATGTTCTAAAAGTTTATTAAATACCCAACTATCCAGCCTTTTCAAAAAGGCACATCTCCCAAAATGACCTGTGATAACTGCACTGGACCTTTGCTGTTAGATTATTCCTACAGAGCTGAATTAAGAGGAATCTAGGCCGGGTGCGGTGGCTCAAGCCTGTAATCCTAGCTCTCTGGGAGGCCGAGGTGGGCGGATCGTTTGAGCTCAGGAGTTCGAGACCAGCCTGAGCAAGAGTGAGACCCCATCTCTACTATAAATAGAAAGAAATTAATTGGCCAACTAATATATATAGAAAAAAATTAGCCGGGCATGGTGGCACATGCCTGTAGTCCCAGCTACTTGGGAGGCTGAGGCAGCAGGATTGCTTGAGCCCAGGAGTTTGAGGTTGCTGTGAGCGAGGCTGACGCCACGGCACTCACTCTAGCCGGGGCAACAAAGCGAGACTCTGTCTCAAACAAAAAAAAAAAAAAAAGAGGAATCTAGTAACTCATTAATTAGAACTTTGTTACTGAGATACTGAAGGATTTCGTTGCATAGCAAATTAATGCATGTTGGGTTCTGATGTCTTCTATTTTAAGTTTTTAGAGTCTTAATAAGATATATTTTTTAAAAAGAAAGCCCTATATTTCTACCTACATCATACCTAGCCATAATGGCACTGTACCAACCCCACATAATTAAAACCAGTTTTTGCTCAGGGATGTCTGCCAGGGTTGGTACCTGAAAGGCAGATAATTAACACTAAGCCATGTACTTTTGATTGGATTCTCTAAAGTATGATGAGTCAGACTCCAAGTGTCAGAAGATCTAGTCTCATGCTAATGAAAACAAAGATATTTACTGTTAGAGCCCCTTTTATCCCAGCACATCAATGTGCTTGGCAAACATTAATCAAATGGAAATTAAGCCATATCCTCAGGATATATGAAGGCATTAGGCTTTCAAAAACTCATACAAGAAGGCTCTAGATCCAACTACCAATTTACAGAGCAACACATTAAACTACACCATGGCACTATAATTCTGGCAAAAGCCAGAATATGGGAAACCATACAGGAAAAACAACCCAGTGTTTTTAATAAAATTAATTTCAAGGATAAAAGAAAAGAAAAAGAGATAGAAATGAAATTTATAGATAAAGAGAGACTTAAATGAAGTATCAGGGCCAGGCATGGTGGCTCATGCTTGTAATTCCAGCACTTTGGGAGGCCGAGGCAGGAGGACCACTTGAGACCAGGAGTTCAAGACCAGCCTGGGCAACATCGCGAGACCCTGTCTCTATAAAAAATAAAAAATTAGCTGGGTGTGGTGGTGTATGCTGGTACTCCCAGCTACTTGGGCAGCTGAGACAGGAAGATCCCTTGAGTCCAGGAGTTTGAGGTTATAGTGAGCTATGATCATGCCACTGCACTCCAGCCTGGGTGACAGAATGAGACCTGGTCACTTAAAAGAAAAAGAATCAACCAGTTGCAATATCTCAACCTTAATTCAAGCAAACTGCAAAAAAAGATGATAACATTTATGAGACAATTGGAAATGTAAACACTGGCTTGATATTTGATGATATTAAGCAATTATTATGAATACTTTTAGGTATGATAATGGTATTGTGGTTATATAAATATATATTTTAGAGATACTTTGTTGTTATTATTAAGTGCTTATATTAGAGATGTTCTGTCAGAGACTCCCAAGACCACTCTCAGGTTCAGAGATTTGGTAGGAGGGCTCGCAGGGCTCATGGCTAAGATCTATTAGAGCAAAAGGACACAGAGCAACATCAGCAAAGTAAAAGATGCATGAATTAAGTTGAAAGGAAACCAGATACAAACTTCTAAGGGGTCTTCTCCCAAGGAGTCAGACAGTATGGTCTTTATCTCTCTACCAGAGAAGCTCATTAGAGCCTCATTGCTCAAAGTTTTTGTTGAGGCCTGGTTACAAACCAAGACTTCAGACTCCCAGAAAGAAAGAAGGTGTTCAGCAATAAACCATGTGGCACAAAGCTTAGCTACTATCAGTTAGGGTGGTAAGAACCCTCCCAAAGTCCAAATTCCCAGATACCAGCCAAAGGCTAACCTTGTAAACAGATCTTTCAAAGGACAGTAGTCAGGCCTGCTATAACTACCTCTTTTCTGCACAGATCAATACTGAAATATTTGGGGTGAAATAACAGTATGTCTGGGACTTGCTTCAAAATAATATGGGAGGGCAAAAATGGGTGAGAGTATAGATGACATAAGACTGATCATGAGTTGATACTGTGGAAGCTGAGGAATGGGTACATAGGTATTTATTATACTGTTCTTTCTATTTTAGCATATGTTTTAGATTTTCACATAATAAAAAGGTTTGTTTGTTTGTTT
>VSMD01039080.1:0-34080 GCA_008750895.1 Mirza zaza | reverse complement strand
CTGTACCACCCCCCCACCTCCTCCTACACCCCTGCCACCTCCTGCACCACCCCTGCCTCCTTCTTCAGCCCTGTCTCACTTCCTGCTGTAACCCTTCCCTATGACATCTCTGATCTCACACTGTGCCTGCCTATGCTTGCCTTCACTCCTCCTCCCACTTTGTGGGAGTCTGTCTCATCTGTTGTGAGCTCCCTGAAGGAAGGACTGAGTCCTGGGCCTTTCTGTCCCTCATAGCTTTGGACACATGGCCGCCTCCTCTGGCTGGGTCTGCAAGAGCGGGGCCCACTCCTGTGTGTGGATTGGGGCCTGGGCCTTGCTGCCCCAGGTGGCCATCAGCCCAAAGGGCCTCTTCTGCCCCCGGGCCTCAGAACTCCCAGTGATGTGTGCACTTGAACTATCGAGTGACATTGTTCCCCAACCCCTCATTCCGTGGGGAGCCGCACTGCAGTGGATTAATAGGACAGCCTCCAAAACTGAGTTAGACCCAACCCCAGCTTAGCTGGGTGGGTCTGATTCTGTGCCAGTGCTCAGAAGGTTCCCAGCGCTGCCTTCCAGGTGGGTCCCTGGACACAGCCACCACTTCCTTCTACTTGACCTCAAGCTGTGGTCTTGTTGCCAAGGTCGTCTTCCTGGAAAGGCGAGTGCTGGAGCTGGAGAAGGACACTGTGGCCACGGGTGAACAGCACAGCCGCCTGCGGCAGGAGAACCTGCAGCTGGTGCACAGGTGAGCCTGGGGCAGGAAACCAGGGTCTGTGGCTTCGTGGCCCTTGTGCACTCCTGTTACTGTGCCGCTTTCTGTACTGCACAGAGCAGGTCGTGGCCCCTGCGAGGCGTGTGGCTCTCACCTTGAGCTGCCCGTTTGTTCTGTGCTGAGAGCGGCAGGTTGCCTAGCTGTGTGCCGGAGGCAGCTGACTCAGTGCTCTCCACGGCCACGTCTACAAGCCCTAGACACACTTGGGGCCTAAAGGAGAAGCCAGGGGACAGCACTGCCTCACGTCCCAGGAACAGCTGACGGCCGCACCCACACAGAAGAGGAGGGCTGGTAACAGAGGGACACAGGACCTGGTGCTTGGCCCACAAGCAGTCAGGGAAGCGTGGAGTGAGGCCACAAGGAGACGTCATGCTCCTCGTCACTCTGCTGGGTGTGCCGTGCCCCAAGCCTCTCTCGGCCAGTTCTCTGGAGACCTGAGAGCCCTCTCGGGACAGGGTCGAAGTCCACCTGCAGCTTGTTAGCAATCACTGTCGGGATCCTCCAACTTGCGACCCTGTGTCTGAGATCCCATCCACCCATCCTGAGGAAATACGCCCAGCTATGGGCACTTGCCCCAGGATGGGGCATCTGCCCTGTGACGCGATCTCATCTGTCCTTACACTCTCCCTGGGAGGCAGGTACTGGTGCTGTCTGCATTTCACAGATGAGGAAACCGAGGCTCAGGGAGCTCAGGTGATTGCCCAGGGCCTCGGAGGCGGCAGGTGGAGGCACTGGGTGTGAGGGGCAGCCCCAGGCCTGTGTGCCGGAGGAGCAGGGGCAGCATGGTATCTACGCAGGGGCTGGGTCTATCCTTGAAGAATATAGGTTGTAGAAGTTCCTAGCGGCAGAGAATGCTATATCAGGGACAGAATGGGCAGCCTAATTACCACCGGGCGAGAGTGCCGAGGAGGAAACAGTGTAGCTGTGGTGTTTGCAGGGAGAGGGTGGAGCTGCTCTCACCTGTAGAGTAATGTGCGATTTTCAGACCAGCACCAGTGTGCAGTGAGGTTTCTGGTGCAGAGTAAGATGAGCTCAGCCCGGGGAATTGGCTCTCCAGGTGTGCCGCGGGCAGCTGGGCACCATTGGGAGCACAAACAGCCTTCTAGGGGCAGAGGCAGCAGGGAGGCCCGAGAGGCACTTGTGGGACCTGCAGAATGGGTTCTTCCCTCTGAGCCTCTGTCCTGGCCACCTGGGCTACCTCCTGGCTTCTCTCAGCCTCCCGCCAGGGCTGACCTTCTGCACCTCAGCTTCCTCATCCTGCACCTGCGCAACCGGACTCAGCTCTGAACAGCGCTGGACACAGGCCCATGTGCACTTGTGTTGGCAGCAGGGCATTTGCAATGTGACCCAGGCACTCCTGCCACAGAGGACATTTGACTCCTGCCTCAGTGTTACCATCCTGCAAATTAACATTCATAACCTGTCCTTCAGCTCCAGGAGGTATCTGCCCTGTGAACTTAGAATGCATCGTATTGTAGGCATAACTTGCACATTTTAACAAACTGAAAACTAGTTCTCTTGTGGAGTGGAGACTGTGGGCTTGGCAGTTGCCCACTCTGGTGTCCTCACCAGGGAAGTGCCTGCCCCCAGCCCCTGCGGCAGAGCTTGCTGCAGGTGCCAGCCACACTCTTGAGGGGGCTTGGGTTCTGGTGGTGTGTTGAATATATGTTGCATCTCCAAAGACCATTGCTACTGTCGTCTTCTTGAGCTGAAAGTTAAGATTCTGTTCCAGAATGTCTAGTCTGGTGTGTGCGTGTCAGTTATCCATGTGCATGTGGCATGACATCTCCTCTCCTGCTTCATGCCAGCCCTCAGCCAGGCCTCCGCCCGAGGCTCAGCCGGAGTCAGTTCTCCTGAGCAACATGTTTATGCTGCTGTTTCTTTTTTCTTTTCTTTTTTTTTTGAGACAGAATCTCGCTTTATTGCCCAGGCTAGAGTGAGTGCCGTGGCATCAGCCTAGCTCACAGCAACCTCAAATTCCTGGGCTTAAGTGATCCTACTGCCTCAGCCTCCCGAGTAGCTGGGATTACAGGCATGCACCACCATGCCCAGCTAATTTTTTGTATATATGTTAGTTGACCAATTAATTTCTTTCTATTTATAGTAGAGACGAGGTCTCACTCTTGCTCAGGCTGGTTTGGAACTCCTGACCTCGAGCAATCTGCCCGCCTTGGCTTCCCAGAGTGCTAGGATTACAGGCGTGAGCCACCGCGCCCGGCCTATGCTGCTGTTTCTTGATGTTCCCATTTTTAAATATCTGCCCCACTCTGAGCTAGTTGCTCTCTAGCCCTGCTGCATGGCTTTCTTCCACTCACCACCATCCTAGGAATTCTCTGTGCTTGCTTCTGTGTTTGGTTCCTTATTCTCTGGAGCCCACATGTTTTCTTTTTTTACATATTCATTTTCTGAGGACATCCCCTCATAGGGACCTGGAAAAGGGTACATAGGAGCCAAGTTCTTTGAAACCCTCAGGTCTGAAAATATGTTTATTCTCCCCACCCCAGCCTCCACTTACAGTTTAGCTGGGTTTAAAATTCTACGTCAGAAGTCAGGTTTCCTGAGAACTCGAGGACTTGCTCCAATAGCTTCTACCCCAGACTGGTGCCAGTCCCTGCTGTTCTCTGTGCAACCTGTATGTCCCACCCTGGGTACTTGATGAGTACCACTCATTTCTGTGCTATACACCCAGTTGTCAGCCTTTAAATCTGGAACATGTGTCCTTCAGCCTCAGGAAGGTTTCTGGAGTACTTTTCTGTACAGTGTCTTCCTGTCCCATCGGTTACGATCACACAGTGGACTGCTGGGCCTTTCTTCTCATTTTTTTTTCCTTTCCCAATCTCTAAGTTTGTCTTTATGTTCTTTTTCTATATAGTATCCTAAATTTTCTCCTTCAACTCTTTTTTTTTTTTTTTTTTAATTTTTGACCAAAAGTCCTAATATACAATCTCCTTCAACTCTTATACTGGGTTTTTAAATTGTTCTTCCCATACTTATTTTTTTTTTTTTTTTTTTTTTGAGACAGAGTCTCACTCTGTTGCTCGGGCTAGAGTGCAGTGGTGTCAGCCCTAGCCCACAGCAACCTCAAACTCCCAAGCTCAAGCAATCCTTCTGCCTCAGCCTCTCAAGTAGCTGGGACTACAGGCATGCGCCGCCATGCCCGGCTAATGTTTTTTGCTGAACACCAGTACCTTGGTGTTCTGCTGCCATGGTCCACATGTCAGATCTCATGTTCACTTTTGGGAAAGGATGTGGACCTTGGACCCTGGTGCTTTCTGGATTTACCCCAAAGCCCTGCGTGTCTGGACTGGAAGCTGCTCATCATGTTTGGTGGCTGCGAGTGGATCCAATGTCAGTGAAGAGTGCTGCAGAGATGGGCCCCTGGCGGGCCTGGGGCCCTCTAGGCAGGGCTTCTGTCCACGGAGCAGACAGCGCCTGTGGGTGTTAGCTGGGGTGGAGGTGCAGGGAGACTGTCCCTGCCCCTCTGGGACTTTCATTGTGGGGGCCCAGGGCCATTTGGGAGGCGTGTTCCTGCTGCAGAAACTGTCCGACCAGGGCTCTGGGACACACCCCTGTCCTCCTTCCAGGTGCAGGCAGTGCTCTCTTAAGTCCTGGAGCTGCCCCTGGCACAGGTGGAGAAAGGATGAAGTTGGGAGCCACTGCACACCCCGGGCCTAGCACAGGCTCATCCCCTCCCCTTCGCCTTTGCAGAGCTAACGCGCTGGAGGAGCAACTGAAGGAGCAGGAGCTGAGAGCCTGCGAGGTGGTCCTGGAAGAGACCCGCAGGCAGAAGGAGCTCCTGTGTAAGATGGAGAGAGAGAAGAGCATCGAGATCGAGAACCTGCAGGCCAGGTAGCGCGCGACCCTCCAGAGCAGTGCCCTGCCCCTAGAAGGGTGCACGATCTAGGGATAAACTTGATTTTGGGAAACAGGAAAAACCTATGTGGATGAAGCCTTAAAAATCTCCTAAAGGCCACAGACCTGAGTTCAAAGACTTGGCCCTATGTGGGTGTCAGCTTCTCCGAATGCCTGTCCTACAGATGTATCTCAATCGAAAGATTAAGCTCTTTTCAAGGAAACTTTTCAAAATTACTTTTATGCTCATCTGGAGGCATAAGCCTTAGATGAGTCATAAGAAGTCGGAAAACACAAGGCAAGGAGGGAAGTAACTACACCATCTATTACAGCAACACACAGCCTAAAGGCATGAACTTTAGAGCAGTAGGTGCTGCCTGAGCGGCCCCCACAGCTCTGTCTGCAAGTACCTGGCGTGCGTTTACAGACACGCTTGCCAGGGGTGGTTCTTCACGTCTTTAAAGCGTGTCCACCAGCAGGTAACGGAAACGCTTGTTAGCAGAGGAGCCTGGGTCACCATCCTAGCGTGATCTCTCACTCAGCACTCCTCTCCTGTGCCTCTGGGTCATAAGAGTGAGAGAAGTTCTCTCTCACAGTTTAATTGAGCTGCACTGCTGTAGATTTCAGTGGCTTTAAATATTCATAAAAGAATATTCCAGCTTCTTTAGCTTGTGTTCCTCTCTAGCTCTTAAAGGTAGGATGATGCATTTTTACCTTATCTAAGAAGAGCTCCTGGGCATTTTCAAAGGTGGGTGGCAGGAAGAGATGACAGAGAGCTGTGCCAGGGTCACCTGGACAGGGAGGGCTCCTCACCTGCCGCTGCAGTGGTGCTCTCTCCTGGGACACAGAGCCAGGGCAGCCAGAACAGTGTGTGTTCCCTGGCCTTGGCACAGTGCAGTTGAGTGGGTGAAGAATACAGGTGTGCTTCTCACCTGCCAGCCCCAGGTGGCATCTTCTTTGGGGCCTTTCCACTGGGGCTGTGGGGTGGGGCCCAGATAGGGGCACAGCCGTGTCCTGCCTTGCACGTGAGGCCCCCGGGGAGCAAGTGGAGCTCAGTGTCACCGCCCCTTCCAAGCAAGCCTCCTGCCTGCCCCAGGCACCAAGTCAGTGCTAATGCATTCTAGACCCTGTCGGCTTCCTATTGCTTAATGAGGTGACCACCAGAGGCCAGCAGGGTGTCCTCAGGGCAAGCGGTATGTGGATTTGCTCTGCCACTGTGCTTAACTGTCGGTTCTGCAAAGCAAGAATAGCCCCTCCTGGGTCCAGGGCACCTAAAGGCCCTCCCTCTGTCAGCCCTGTGCTGCCCAGAGGGTCCAGTCTCACACCAGATGCTGTGAATCAGAAGGGACAGCAGGGTGACAGGATGGTGAGGACAGTTGGACTATGGAAAGGAGCCAGGGCTTCTTGGAGAAATGGCCGATTCTGGGGTGGAGCCTGGAGTAGCTTATAGTCCCAGAAAGTAAGGAAGTGCTCAAACTGAAACAAATCACACACGGACACACCGGTGGGGTGGGTCAGAGGAACACAGGGACCAACCAGAAGCTCCCAGGGACCAAAGCTGGGATGATCTAAGCCTCAAACTGGTCAAGATACTCCTGGACTCTCGCCCAGAGTATAAAACAAAAGCGCCTGAGTCTGTAGTGACACAGACCAGTGACTGTTGTACAAACAAATGTGGCAGACGACTCAGGGACAGGCGTCCAGAGGACAGAGTGAGTGGGAAAGCAGGGACTTGTTGGGAGTCGAGAGTCGTGCGGTGCCAGGTGCCAGGTGCAACGAGAAGGGCCCCTTACCCAGTCTAAGCACAAGAAAACATCAGGCCATCTTGCAGTGGCTCATGCCTGTAATCCTGGCACTTTGGGAGGCTGAGGTAGGAGGATCATTTGAGCTCAGGAGTTCGAGACCAGGCTGAGCAAGAGGCTGAGTAGAGACCCATCTCTACTAAAAAAATAGAAATTAGCTGGACAACTTAAAACATACAGAAAAAATTAGCCAGGCATGGCGGCGCGTGCTTATAGTCCGAGCTACTTGGGAGGCTGATGCAGAAGGATCACTTGAGCCCAGAAGTTGGAGGCTGCAGTGAGCTGTGATGAGGCCACTGCACTCCAGCCTGGACAACAGAATTAGACTCTGTCTCAAAATAAAACAAAAAGAAAACATCAGACAAACGTAGTTTGAAGGACGTTCTACAAGCCACGTGACCAGGACTGTTCAAACTGTCAAGGTTGTGACAAAGTAGGAAAGTCCAGGAGACTGTCAAGACGAGAGGGGATGTGGAAGACACAAGGACTGAGTGCAGTGGGGGGGTTGGTACGGGAAGGACACTTACGGGAAACACAGAGGGTGCTACTGGTCAACAGCATGTCCCAGTGTTGGGGTCCTGGGTGCACCGCGGCGACAACACCGGGGGCTACAGAACTGGGCAGGCCCACGGAGACTCTGTGCTGTGTCTGCAACTTTTCTGTGAGCTTAAAAGTATCACCAAACCCAAAGTGTATTTAAAGGCTATTGTGGAGTACAGAGAGCTTTGCTCTCAAGCTCTTGGGTGGGGTCCCTAAATACTAGCCATGGTCACCGGGGCATCTGTGGGTCACGAGGTGGCACCTAGCAAGGCTGGCTGGGGACACGGCTCCTCCTTGCCCCACGGAGGCCCGTTTCCTGGGGAGCAGACCCCAGCCCTGCTCTTGTGTGTAGGCTGCAGCAGCTGGACGAGGAGAACGGCGAGCTTCGGTCCTGCACGCCCTGCCTGAAGGCCAACATCCAGCGCCTGGAGGAGGTGAGCTGCCGGCACGCCGCCCTGGGCCCTCTGCTCCCCACACTGACGGGGTCTGCGCAGCAGCCACGGTGTGCTGTGGGGTGCGGCTGCCGGCCAGGGGGCTGTGCTGTGTGTGAGGGAGCGAGGCCAGCTCCAGGCTCAGGTCACTGTCCCTTTGCTGGAAGACACCGGGCCTTGCCCAGCCTCCAGTTTCCCCCCAACCTGGGTTCAGGGTCCACAGGGCCCAGAGGTTCACTCTTAAACTGAGGGTCTGAATCCAGAGAAATCCAGGGAGTGAAACTCTCTGAGGGGCAGGCTCCAGGGACACCCTGGGGCACCCACGTGCCAGCTGGTTCACTGAGAAGCCTCCCTCCCCTGCCTTCTCACCAAAACTGTAGGATGTTCCGAGACTACCTGAGCCAGAGGAGCCAGGCCGGACCCCACAGCCTCGGGGTCGGTCCTATCCGTGCGAGGGTCCTTTCTGCCTCCCCACCACTGAGGCGTGCCCCTCAGCCATGAGGCAGGGTGGCCTTGGTGGGAAGGCTAGGACAGCCCTGCAGCACTCTGAGCACGGGGCCACCACAACAGCGTCAGGGAACAGAGGGGTCGTCCTGGGGGACAGATGGGTCGGGCAGCTGACATGTGTCCATGCAGGCTGTTGTCTTTCCAGGAGAAGCAGAAGCTGGTGGATGAGATTGAAGAGCTGACAGTTCGGCTCAGTGAGGAACAGGCAAATAAGAGGAAGATGGGGGACAGGCTGAGCCAGGAGAGGCACCAATTCCAGAGGGACAAGGAGGCCACCCAGGAGGTGAGTCAGTGCCTCGTGCCCGCCCCTCTGCTCTCAACCCAGCCAGGTGCAGCTGATCCTGCAGCAGGCAGCGAGGAGCCCGTGGTTCCCGTGGCCGTGCTGCTCCTGGCGTAGCTGCTGGCGAGTGGCAGCTTTGGGAAACGTGTCATTGTCCCCCTGAGAGATGGTGGCCAGACCACCAGGGTTTCAAAGCCAGTGGTGACTGACAGTGGCCCCTCGGTGGTCACCCCGCAGCTAATTGAGGACCTCCGCAAGCAGCTAGAGCACCTGCAGCTCTTCAAGCTGGAGGCGGAGCAGCGGCGAGGCCGCAGCAGCAGCGTGGGCCTGCAGGAGTACCACAGCCGCGCCAGGGAGAGCGAGCTGGAGCAGGAGGTCCGCAGGCTGAAGCAGGTGCGGCCCGTGTGGGCCACTCACACCCTCGTACCCTTGTGGAAGTTTCCGGAAGACTGGGTGGGAAGGGAAGCACATGGAGGGCCAGTGTCCACGCTGGAGGTCCTGCCCTGGCTCAGCCACTAGCAGGAGCCGTGGCCCAGCAGTGACGCTGTTGTGCCCCCCAGGACAACCGTAGCCTTAAGGAGCAGAACGAGGAGCTGAACGGGCAGATCATAACCCTCAGCATCCAGGGCGCCAAGAGCCTCTTCTCCACCGCTTTCTCGGAGTCCCTGGCCGCAGAGATCAGCTCCGTCTCCCGGGATGAGGTCACGTACCCTAGTCTGCACACTGTTGTCTTTAGGCCAGTGCCTGTGGTCTGTTTGCTGTAACACATCTACGTGCTGTAGCATGTGATCTATTTGCTGTGACATGTGTGTGTGCTGTAGTGTGTGTTCTATTTGCTGTAGCATGTGATCTATTTGCTGTGACATGTCTGTGTGCTGTAGTGTGTGTTCTATTTGCTGTAGCATGTGATCTATTTGCTGTGACATGTCTGTGTGCCGTAGCGTGTGTTCTATTTGCTGTAGCATGTGGTCTGGATGCTATGGTCTATGCACTGTGGTCTGTGGCCTGTTTGCTGTGGTCTATAGTATGTGATCTGTGTGCTGTGGTCTGTGCACTGTAGTCCACGGCCTATTGGCTGTGGTCTGTGTGCTATGGTCTGTGCACTGTGGTCCGTGGCCTGTTTGCTGTGGTCTGTGTGCTATGGTCTGTACACTGTAATCCATGGCCTGTTTGCTGTGGTCTCTGCTGTAGCATGTGGTCTGTGTGCTGTGGTCTGTGCACTGTGTTCCGTGGCCTGTTTGCTGTGGTCTGTGCACTGTGGTCTGTGGCCTGTTTACTATGGTCTGTGTGATGTGGTCTGTGGCCTTGTTTGCTATGGCTCATGCACCACGGTTCTGACCCTTTGCTCTCCCTACAGCTCATGGAAGCAATTCAGAAGCAGGAAGAGATAAACTTCCGCCTGCAGGACTACATCGACAGGATCATCGTGGCCATCATGGAGACCAACCCGTCCATCCTGGAGGTCAAGTAGAGGCAAGAGGGCCCAAGCCAGGCTGATTCAGGACTCCGCCAGCACCCTGGGGTGGCCCCGTCACACCACGAGGAGCTGAGACCAGCAGGTCCCACAGTCGACTGAGCCCAGAGCTTGCAGGGAGCCCTCGCACGGCTGGGCTGGGCACAGTGAAGACCGGGGCTGCAAAAGGGGCAGGGGGCAGAGGGAAGTGCAGAGGGAGGGAGAAAGGGAAGCCCCAGGGCTCCAGGCCACAGCAGGTGAGGGCTGGCTGGGCCTCCGTCAGCACTGACCGTCCTGGGGGCGAGAGCCTCCCAGCCCTGAGTTGGCCCAACATGGACATCCACACTTCTGCTCAGCAGTGATGGGCCTGATAGCCTCTCTGTGCAGAGATGCGAGTGGTTTCTCAGGCTGGGCTCCTTTTCCTGCTATCCAGCCCTGTCAGAAAGGAAGGAAGAAGGTGGGTCCCACTGGGGGTGCTGCTTGCCACGTGCACCCTGACGCTGCACTGCCCACGCCTGGCCACTCCCGCATGGCGTACAGGCCCCTGGACCTCACGCTGGGCGTGGCGGTGTGGGAAGGATGGGGAGGTGTGGTTGGCTTGTGGCCCCACCCGGCTCTCCCTGAGCTGCTCAGGCTGTCACTCCGCCTGACAGGGCCACCACAGTCCAGCTTTGGGTCCAGGGTCCTTCAGGCCCTGCGGCCATTCCCACAGCCCAGCCCTCGCTGCCGTAGCCCTTGGGGGTCTAGCCCCTCTGGGGTCTGGGCAGGAGCCATTGGGACCCTCCTCTCTGAAATCAGAACTTGAGATTCTGACTATGTGGAACTCCCTGGACAAGGTGGATGCCACCAGCCCCCTCTGACCCCCAGGTGCAGGTGCTGCTTCTTGATAGGTGTGGCCCAACCTGGCCTCTTAGAGTCCACACCCTCTCCACAGGTTGTCGCTGCCCTGGGTAAAGTCTGCGTTTCCTGGGCCAGAACCAAATGTCTGGAACCCGGTTTCCCATGCAAATCGTTGTTCTTCGCAAGGGTGCATTCTGCGGGAGGGTGGGTCAGGGAAGTTTCTCCAAGGATGTCGGGCAGAGTGGGAGGCCTTCCTGCCCTGCGCGTGGCGCTTCCTGGTACCTGCACTACCCAGGGGCGGTTGGGAGGCACTGAGCCTGCCGTGCCCGGGGCGTTCCCAGGTGGGCTGAGGCCACCCCATCATGTGCACACGTGCACTGCCCTGCACCGCTCTGTCCTCCTCGCGGCCCACCTTCCACACTAAGATTGAAGATGTTGCCTCGTATTGTACATTTTGGGGAAAGCCTTGGGTGTAAATCAGTGTAAACTTGGAGGAAAGATTTTTCTATCATGTAGAGTAGGTATTTTTTATAGATTGAAGGTTGATCAATTTTTTAATACTTTCAAGAGAGAAAACTATCTGTGTATACACATGAAATATATATATATATATGTATAATATATAAATACTGGAGCCCTGCCTCTCTGTGCCCAGGTCTGGCCCTGGTGACGTGGGCTCGCGTCCTGCTGCCGCGCAGCAGTGCTGACTGTAAACATTGAGTTACTGGGAAACGGTGTGGGAAACGCACAGGCACCACTGCACACTGCGCCTGCTTCAGTCCCGAGAAACGGTTCTTCCTGCCTGAGTGCAGGAGGGTGAGGGGCCACCACTGATTAAAGCTGTTACCGCACACACACAGGCTGGCTTCTTCCTCCGGGGGGGGGGGGCCCACGGGGCAAGGGGGGCTTGGGGTGCTCCTTGGGCCTGGCCCAGCCTCCCCCAAGGCATCTGGGGCCATCGATCCTTTGGGCTCAGACCAGAGGAGACCAGCTCTGCAGCTTGGTCAGGCCAAGAGCCTGGCTGGGGCCCCAGGATTGCACGTGCAGGCTGGGCCAGTGTAGGAGCTGGCCAGGGTCTGGATCCTAAAGCCCTGTAGCCCTGGCAGCCCTCACACATCCCTGTCGTAGCAGGACTCGGTCTCCAAGCTCAGCCCAGGAGGGCTGCTGACAGGACGCTGAGAGGTGGCTGGGCATAGGGGCAGCACAGGGCTGTCTGAGCGTCACAGGTCAGAGGTTCAGTGCCCTTACCCCCAGTGACAGACGTCCACGTGAAAAGGGCAGTGATGTGAGAGGCCACACACAGCACCTCACCAAAGGCGGGGGAGAAGGCAAGGGCCCAGAATGGCACTGGGCTCCGGGAGGGTGGAGGGCAGGGCTTGGCAGCCCACAGGCATTCAGATGCCACTGTAGTCACAGAGACAGCAGGAAGCTGGTTCTAAGGGGACGTGACCATATCTGATGGGGGAGGGCAGGTTGTTAGCAAGAAGTCCCCATAACACATGCTCTGAAAAGCTCACCACTCGGCCCAGGCACCGCTGGACCAAACCGTGCAGAGGCAGAAACCAAGGCCCAGGGAGTCTGAGGACCCAGGGCTGCCAGCCGTGGGGCCCCGGGCCAGGGACAGAAGGCCCCCGGGTCAGGACTGGGAGTCCTGGACACTACGTGGGGTAGAATGGAAGAGCAGATTGGGGGTGTTGGGTGTGTCCAAGGCCAGATTCCTGCCCTCCCACCTACCCAGGGGAGGCCTACACTCTCAGGGCCCTCAGCACCTCCCTCCTGGGAGGCGGCCCTCCACCCCTAACCTTGCAGTAGCCTGGCCAAGGGGCTGCCAGCACCCCCCAGGTGGGTCCTGTCCCAGTTGGCTCCTGACACTCGATCTTGAGTCTTGATCAGTTCTCCTCCCCCAAAAAGAAGATCCACTGGCATGTGGAGGTGCCCTCCAGCCTAGCCAGGCCTCGTAGTGCTGCCCAGATGGCACCCTGGCCCTTCCACCGGCAGGGGCCCAGAAACCTGGAGAAGGAGGCCCAGAGAAGGGCAGCAGCTTTGGCCAGAGACCTTGCCCGCGTATAATATTTTACCCACAGGTAGGCTGCCCTCCTCCTGGGCCCAGGGATGTGTGGCTCACAAGCAGGTAATCACAGCACCACCTGGACAGTCTGAGCTTGGTCAGAGATGAGCCAGCCCACCTGCTGGCCATGGCACCTGTGCCCATCCCATCCACCTCCCAGTGTGCTCTTTCCACAACAGTCTATGCTCCATGGTGGCAGTAGGGTCTGTTTTGTTTACTGCTCTGGCCCCAAGGGTGCCTGAATAGACACCTCCCACCTCCGCTCAGCCCTTTCTGCCTGGCCCTCCCTGCCTCTTCTCCAGGTGGGATCATGCCTTCCTGTCGGGCCTTCTACACACGGGCAGGCTGTCCTGTGTTAGCTGCTTGGGTCTGTCTCAATGTGAGGTTGTATACAGGGGCAGGGATCAATCAACAATAATCCAGAGTCACTTATCTTCTGCTCTATAGTCCTAAAATTCACACATCAACAAAGGGTGCAAGGTGAAAACTGTGGTAAGGGCCTAAGATTCTGCAAAGGCACCAGGCCTAGCTAAAAATTATGATAACCAGCCACTGTCCCGTTTACTTCTCTATAATGGCTACTCTGGAGTCACACAGCTGGTGGTCATAAAGATTCTTAACTTTCTCCATAGATAACATTGCCTTTTCTAAACCTAAAGGTAGTTTCTGAAAACTGGCTCAATCAGATTTGATACACCTCCTCCCCTCCATCCCAGGAACTGACTCAACTCAGGAAAATGATTTCTACACCCCTATAATCGTTTGCCACCAAACCCCATCTCAGGGAGGCGCATTTGAGAAATTCCTCCTGTCTCCCTGCTTAGCGCTCTGTGGAGTTAAACGCTTTCTCCATTGCAACCCTGACGCCCCAGTATATCGGCCCTTCTCTGTGCAGCGGGCGGTACAGCCCAGTTGGGCGATGCCTGATGTCTCGTGACATAGCCTTTAAGGTGACCACGCATTGCACAGAGGCAGCAAAGACCCCATCTCTCATCTTCCCATTCCCTTCAGTTCCCTCCTCGGGTGGTGAAATCTCAACTGTGAAGTCTCCTCCTCCTGCTGTCTTCTGGGTGGGTGGGCTCTCTCCCCTCCATGACAGACCTTGGCCACTCTGCAGTAAGCTGGCAAGAGCCTCTGCTGTCACATCAACAAGCTCAACTTCAGTTGTTTCTCTGGTTGGCAGGTGGCAGGGCCACAAGCCCTCTGCTGGCTGGACCAGCAGCCCCCAGCCAGGGAGCCACACCAGCCCTGACATGTACAACCACCCCGGGCAGGGCCCAGGGATGACTGGGAAGGGAAGGGAACCTGCAGTCACAGAGCCCTCCCTGACTGAGAGGCAGCCCTGGCTGTGCTTCTGCAGCCACACCTGGCTAGTCAGCCTTCATGCAGGTGAGGAAGCTTGGGAGGACAGGGCCGAAAGCCCTGTCCAAGTCACAGGAGAGCCAGCTCTGCAACCCTCAGTGCCCCTACCAGGCATGGACACACCTGGCTAGGGACAAACAGCTGCCCTGCCAGTCTCCACAGAGCGGGCAGCAGACCCAGAGGGACATGTTCCAAGGCAAGGTAATGAAGTCTCCTCACCAAAGGCCTCCCAGGACAGAACCAAATCTCCTGCCACCTAGGGACACTCAGGAAGCCGGCTTGTCCTGACTGCACCTAAAAGCTGAAGCTGTCCCCAGGTTGGGACTAGGTGTCCCCATTGCAGCACCTGGTGAGCGTGGTGGAGACCCGTCCATGGGTCGCTGGCTTTCCTGGAGCATGAGTGTCCTCCAGGGAGCACTAGCTCTGGCCCTGTAGGTCTTGTTGAGATTGGCTCAGAGTTTCTGGGCCTTGGAGTGAACGTCACCCCACTTCCCACTTGTGAGACTGCTCCATCTCCCCGCAGAATCGGGCCACAACCAAACGCTGTCTCTCCCGGATCTCCGCTGGCCGGCTTTGCTGTTGTTTCCCTCCACTGCACCGCCAGTGCCCTGTCAGGCTCCTTATCTGCCCGGTCGGGCGGCACCGCAGCCTCCTCCCCAGCTGCTCCTGGGGTGGGAATGGCTTCCTTCCTGCCGGGCCAGGCCCGACGACCCCCGCAGCCTCCCTCTGTCGCCGAGGAGAAAACAGGCTTATTAGACAAGCGATGTGCTCAAGTGGCCCTGCAAGTGCCGAGGCACCCAAGTGGGTCCCGCTACATTTCCTCCTTTTCACCACTGGCTCGGTGGGGGAAACTGAGGAAGCCAAGTGTGAGACGGGGTGGAGAGGGCTGGAGGTGCCCCGGCGCGAAGGGGTCTCGGCGGCTCGAGGACGCGGCGGAGCCGCCAGGCGCTCCACGAAGCCAGGCCCGGCCCCTCCGCTGTACGCCCGGCGGGGTCCCAAGCCCCGCAGTCCCCAGCAGCGCGCGCGCCGGCCCGGGAGGGCGCCCCGAGGACCGCAGTTCCCGGCCTGCCTCGCGCCGGGGCCCCGGCCCCCGCTCCCGGCCTGCCTCGCGTCCGGCTCCGCCCCCCGCTCCCGGCCTGCCCCGCGCCGGGCGCCGCGCGGCCCTGTGGGAGCCGTAGTCCGAGCGCGCGATTCACAGCGCCGCGTGCGCCCCGGGCGCGCCGTAGCCGCGGGGCCCCGGCCGAGCGCTACGCTACGGAGGCGGCGTAGTGCGGGCGCCGGTCGCTGGCCGGGGCCGGGCCGGGTCGGGGCGCTTGGCTGCTCCGTGGCCGAGGCGCGGGAGGCCGTCCGGGCAGCGCGGCCAGCGACGAGAGTGGCTGCGCCGCTCTCCGGAGGCAGAAGTTGTGGGTCGGCCGGCGGAGGCGAGCGGGCCCGGGGGCCGGGGCCGGGGCCGGGACCGCGCTGCCCGGGCCACGGGGACTGAGGAGGCGCCGCCGGGTTGCGGAGGTGAGTCCCGCCGGCCGGAGCGCAGCCTGGGAGCCCCGGCGGGAAGCTCGGGCCTAGAGGGCAGCTGGGGACAGCAGGCCCGGCGGGGCGCGTGCCCTCCGGTGGCCGGACGCGCCCGGGCTCCCGGCCGAAGGCAGGAGCAGCCGGGCCCTCAGAGCCGGGGTCGGCCCGCTGGCGCCTCCAGGGCTTTGGAGGCTGAGGCTGGGCTCGGGTGCTGCTTCGGTGAGGGGCCCAGAAGGAGGCGGGAAGCCGGCAGGGACCTGGGTCATGCGGGTCACTCGAGGCCAGCCCTGGAGTGCTGCGGACTCGGGAGACGGCCTCAGCCCCTGCCTGCCCTTGAGTGCCCTTATTTTCTGGGCCAAGCCTCTGGTCCCCGGCTGCATCAGGGGATGTGTTGCTTGCTGCGGGTGTCTCTCCTCTGTGGCTTGGGGAACTGCCTGGGGGCGGCCACTTGGAGTGGAGGGAGCCGTGAGAGTCACGTCTGCACCAGCCATCAACATTTGCACCGACTCAGGAAGTTACAGAAAGTGGTCCCTGACAATTCGGCTCTTCTTGCTGGCTGCAAAAGGGGCCTTCTGCTCCTGACCCATGAACCCTTGTGTGTCCAGTTGGCCCTGGCGGGGCTAACTCTCAGGTCCCCTTAGTGTCCTGGAGCTTGTTACCAAACTGCAGGAAACAGGACGGGAAAGCAACCGGAAAGCCTAGAACATGTGAGGCAGGCCTGGCTATTTGGGGTCCTGCAACTAAGAGGCCAGTGGAGAAAACCAGGACTCAGTTGGGTGACCAGTCGGGCATGTGCGCCTCTTACGGGGACCCCTGAGCTCCCTCTGCGCAGGTCTGAGGGCTGCAGAAGTGTGAGTCACAATTAGGTGTGGAGAATGCCCTGTAATTGCCTCCTTGCTCTCCTAGTCTGGGACTGGGGGAGGAGGTGAGGGTAATTCTACCCTTCCAGTTCGGAGTGACTTTCTCAAATGTGGAGAGGGGTAAGACAGATAGGGTTTCCTGGCCCCAGGTAGACATGGGGAGCTCCTGCTCTGCTGCCCGGCTGGGGAGTTAGGTCTTGCAGGAAGCCAGCCCAGCCTGGCCTTGGGCTTGGGCACGTCTTACTTACGCTGAGGTCCTTCTGCTTTTTGGGGGAGCACCCCTCTTTCTTCCCCTTCCATCTCTGCATCTGAGACTCTCTGGAGCTGCTTGATTGGCAGACAGGCCACTGACTTCGAGTTCTCGAGGGAGCCAGGCTCAAACCCTGCTGGGCCCAGGCTCAGTGACTTCACAGGGACGTACTGTCTGGGCTTCCACAGACCTGTTCTCTGGGAGCAGGAAGTGGCTGGCCCCTCTAATCCTGTGTCAGTTGTACAGATAAGGGAACTGAGGCTGAGGGACAGCAGTTCTGGCAGGGGAGGAGCCGAGGGAGGCCGAGCATCCAAGCCTCTGGCTCACGAAGCTGCCTTTCTACTTCCTCATTCTGCCACCTCATATGTAAATCCTGGAAAACCGTAGATGTTGTTCAAGGGCCTGAGCCTGCTGGTGACAACCCTGAAAGAGGGCATCCGTCCGCATGGCCGTTCCGGGCAGAGCAGCCCCTGGTCCAGCCCTCTGGCTCTTGACGTGACGCCTCTGCTCACGGCACCAGGCGAGGACACGTGCTGAGACGGCAAATGATATAATTAAACAGAAACAAGTTGGGCTCTTTGCAAATGCAGCTACAGAAACCCAGGAAGGCTGGTGACCTATCACTTCCAGGTGGGGCCTAGGCTGCCACTGCCTAGGTGAAAAGACTACAGTTTTGTGGGGTGGGGTGTGGGTTTGGTTGGTCTTTTCCATAGACGTTGAGAGTCTGGGCCCCGGCCCAGTGGAAGGGCTCTTCCTACCCCCGGCATGCCCAGGGGCCTCTGCTCTGTAGTCGTCCTGCGCGGCTGCAGCCACACCTCACTGCTTCGTCCGCTGGTCCTGCCCTCCCCCTGCTGCCCAGCGCCTGGCACAGCGGGAGCATCCAGAGCACGGTGTGACTATGTTGCTCTTCCACGTCCCTCCTGACCCCTCAGTGAGGACGCAGGCTTCCTTGCCGCCTGGCTGTCACCTCGTGGTGCCGTGAGCAGAGCCACTCGACCCCACACCCTGCCCTGCTGAGGATGCCCAGAAGGTCTGCCCTGCTCTGACGTTTCCCCTCTGGCCCACCCAGGGTCCCTTCTAGGACGTGCCAGCGGCACTCGCACTCGGCACGGCCCTGTGTCCCCTGCTGGCCGTGAGCGCGTGGAGGGCAGGGGCTGTTCTATTCCTGGGCAGGCTCAGCACTGTCCAGCCCCAGCCGGCAGGTGGTCAGGCAGCCCTGGCTCACTTGGATTCTGAAGTCCGAGGGGAGGAAGGGGGCCGCAGCGTGCTTGGGAGTGAGACACCTGACCTCAGCTCATTTCTGAGTCTGAGAAAGGCCCTGCTGCCTTGTGACCCTCACGTGAGCATCTCACTGCTCAGCCACGCTCTGTCACTTGGGGTCTCTCGCAGTCGAATGGAGACCCCGTGACAAGTGGCCCGACGAGGTGTCTGGGTGTCCACGTGGGCTCTGTGGACAGCCGCGTTGGTGCTGCAGTGACTGGGCCTGCAGGGAACGGGGATGGTGGGGGGCAGAGGGGCCTCCTAGCTCAAGGCAGAGACCCCAGGAAGGACAAGGTGGGGCCCCAACATGAGCCACAAGGCCCTGAGTGTCAGGCTGTTCTCTGCGCGTTGCTGCACAGGGAGCAAACTGCGTGGCCCTCCCTCGAGGACGCATCTGGGGCACCAGGGCAGACTCTTGTGTATCCTGTGGAGCGACATGCCTTGACCTCACCCCACCTGTCCTGACTGATGCCCTCGTGGCTCTACTGCCCCACACCCACTCCTCCCTCAGCTTCCCGAGGTCAGAGGGCAGCTGTGGTCCCTGTCCCCCTGGTAAGTAGCCAGGGTGGAGGAGGTGCCTGGACAGGGTTTCAGGATATCTGGGAGAAAATGGGTCGATAGCTGCTGTTTGAAAATGTCGCACTGTGCCCAGCTGCAGACAGTCCTTGCAGCTTCCTGCTCCTGTGCGGAAGCAGCTCGCTTGGCAGCATGGGGAATTCCTCCCCAGTCCCTCCCCTCTGCATTCCCTGTAAAAGTTGCCCTTTGGCCAAAGTCACTGGGCAAAGTCACTTGTCCGCCTCGCCTCGTCCCCCACCTCCTGCCCCTTCAATGGGAGAGGCCGTGAGTTCTGGAGCTTTCTGGAGCCCTTGCCCTTCCTGAAAAGGTGCCTGTGGGGAGGCCAGACTCATGGGGAGGAAGTGCCCGGAGGCCTCCTTGGGGCGCAGGGCCACACAACTCCCGATCTGCCTCTCTTCAGGGTGAGCGGGAGATGTGAGTGCCGCCACCCCTTGACCCCTACTTTGCCACCGGCAAGGCCACCAGGTTGCCAAGGCGAGGGCTGCACCTGCTGCCACTTGGCAGGCAGAAATATAGAAGTGCCAAAAATCGAGAGTGCTTGTCTTGTCCTTTTTTTTCCTGTTAAAAATAGTATTCAACGTTAAACATCGTTGAACTTGTGAACTAAGAACTGAAATCCCGAGAATGTTCCTGTTTCCCTGACAGTACAATTTCGAAACTCCCTTTTCCATGATGCATGGTTGAGGTGGTGCCGCTGCAGAGACATGGAAGGACATATGGTGATACCCCCACTCCCGCCTTTCCCATCCTTCCAGGCCGCCCCCCACCCCCTGGGACCTTCTCAGGACGGGATCTTTGCTGTCATTTTAGACACGCCCATCTCTTCTCCTCCCACCTGGGAAGCCAGGCGACTCAGAAAGCAGAGGGAACCAGCCTGTCAAAGGGTGGATCGGTGGGTATCTCAGAGCTGCCCTGAATGGGCCAAGGAAGGGAGGCCCTGCCCAGGGGCGGGTTGTGCGCTGCAGTCCTGTGAGCTCCACAAGCAGCCCAGGCCTGTTCCTCCAACTCCCAGCCTCGGGCTGGTGGCTGCAGCCTTTGGAGGCTGTGAAGTCCTTGGTCATACAAAGAAAGCTGGAACCAGAAGAGAAGAGCTGCCTCAGGGTGTGTTCTGGTGCTGGCAAGAGGTTCAGAGCAGGCCACGCTTCTTCCCAGGTGTGTTAGCAGACGTACTGTTGCTCTTGGGCTTCCCAAAGCTTTTCTCCCTGTACGTGGCCCTAGGTGGGCATGTCTGATCTTCAGCTGAGCCTGTGTTCACCACACCGAGGTCAGCAGGGTCGTGCCTGTGCCTGCCTGTCCAGTGCCGAGAGGCAGACGGCAAGTGGAGGTGGTGGCTGCTGTCCTTGGTGGTGTTCTCCTAGGAGGGTGATCGGTGAGTGAGTGGAAGAGACTGCAGTTGGCTGACGTGGGCCCAGGAAGGACGGGATGGGTGCAGCGAGCACCTCACTGTCTGGTGGCTCCTGCCGTGATAAGCCTGTGCCAAGAAAAGCAAAGCTGTGTTGGTGGTTGGAGTGGCCCGCGGTGCCAGGACTCGGGTCCAGGAGTCTTGGTTGCTGGCCCTGAGCCTTGCCTTCCCTGGCCACCTTGCCTGGGCAGTGCCCCAGAAGCCCGGGCTGCCCCAGCCAGTGCTGGTCTCTAGCCCTGCTGTGGGAGGTCAGGGCAGGACCTGGGCAGCTCCGTCTGCTGTCCTGGCTGACCGGGCTGGACTGGACAGGGCAGGGCCTTAGACCAGGGCACTGAGGAGCCAGCTGAGCCCTTGCTGCCACCCAGGACTGTGAGTTCGCTGGCTATGCGTGCTGAGCTGGGACAGGGAAGCCTAGGGTGGTGGTGGTGGGGGGGTGTCCAGGATACAGCCCTGGGCCACGTGGCTGGTTGGGACTGATTTCCGTGGGACTCTGGATCGTGCAGATAAGCTGGAGTCCGGGTAGGGGTTCTGGGGTCAGAGTCCAGGCCGTTGGGGTGGGGCACACCCTCGGTGGATACCGGGGGAAGCCTGCTTGGAGGGGCCCCTTCCAAGGGGGCCTAGCAGCTCCTCGGGGCCTCGGGTGTGTCCCAGGCGCTGTGGCTCCAGAGGGTGTGTTGGGGAGCAGTCGGTTGAGGGCAGCAGCGTGGTGCCCAGAGCCCTTCCGTGCAGCCCTTGGTTCACGGGACCCTTGAGACCGGCCACACTGGGGAAGCCTGGTCCTCCTGGCCTTCCGGGCCATGGTCCTGTCACTGGGGGGTGCCCAGTCAGGGCAGGTGTGTGTCTTGCCAGGCCTGCTTGACCCCCTGGTGGCCACCTCCATGCTCTGCCTCTGGCCCCCAGGTGGACCCCCACACCCAGCTGGCAGTGCCCGGCAGGACTGGGGGGAGCAGGTGCCGGGCCTCCCTCATCCTGGGAGGTGCCGAGGGTGCCCCATCCACCTGTTTCCGGAGAATGCCATCCTGCCAGTTCTCTGGGCCAGTGGGAGGTCACAGTCCCAGTCTGCCCTCAGGGTGGGACCCTGGCCTGGTTTCTTATGGGGACGATGGGCGGATGGGGCGGATTCGCTCCCTTTCCCCGGCCCTCCTGCCACAGGCAGGCAAGAGCCTCGTTTCCTCGGGGCCGTTTGCCCCGGGGTGGCCTTGGTGTCAGCCAGGGTAAGGGCAGCGGTGCCTGTCCTGAGGCTATGGGGACTGACCCGGCCAAGTCCCAGGCGGTGGCTTGCTCCTGGCCTCCTGTTGGGTGTGGTCCTGGGCGTGGTAGGGGCCTGACCGTGCTGCCGTCTGCCTGGGCGCAGGGACCCCCACTCTCCCTCTGCCCCCCCCTTCCTGGTGGGGAGGTCTCAGGCCACCCCACTGGGATTGCTGCAGATGGCTTCGTAGGATCTGCTGAGACTCAGGCCTCTGTAGGCCGGCGTTGTGTGCAGGGAACATGCCTGTGACCTGGGGTGGGGCCCCCACTCCACTCTCGCCTCCTGCACCCACAGCGGGGAGGGCGGGTGGCCTCACCAAGTGTGCCACAAGCTGGAAGACGGGGCGGCGTGGATGTGGCTGTGGGTGCTGCCTGGGCAAGGGTCAAGGTGCCCCGTGGCAGGGGCTGTGCCGGGGGCACCCCCATGTGTGCTCTGGCTCCCCAGGTGGGGCCACTGGCACTCTGGGGGCCCCAGAGCCGCAGGAGCGTGGGTGACTTGCCCTGCGTCCCACTGAAGGAAGCACCTGCAAGTCTGGTGCCGTGACACCCTCAGGGGCCCTAGGTGGCTGAGGACAGGCCTGGGGGCACGGGGGCAGGTGAGCTGGGGGTCTGTGCCCCCACACCAAGTCCTGGGAGGGTCGTCCTTGTCCAGCCCTGCTGTCCTGGTAGGCCGTGGGGAGGCACACGCCTCTCGTCGCAACTGGGGGACAGGCCGGTCAGCCCGGCTGGTGAACACCATGTCCCCACAGGGCCACGGTGGCCCTACCTCTGTGTGTCCCTAAGGCCAGATCTAGGCCACCGCCCCATTTAAAACTAGGGCAGCAGTGGTTCCCGGTGAAGGCAGGGGAGGAAGGAGAGTGCACACGGCTCGGGTCGGTCCCCTGTCCTGGGAGCACCCGCCCCTTCCCGCGAGTCTGGGCCATACGTCACAGCTGCTCTCTAGGCACTGCACGAGACAGGGAGCCCCCTGTGGGCAGGGGTCTCTGAGTGATGTCGGTTGCCGTGTCTCAGAGGCTGGCGGGTGTTCGCAGAGAGCAGACAGGTGCGAGCAGGGGTGGCCCCACCTGCCTCCCTGGGTCATTCAGACGTGGAGCCAGAAGCAGCTCCAGACTGGCGGCCCTGCGTCCAGCCCTCGAGTCTGCCCTGGCCCTGTGGCGTCCCCTTGCCGTCCTGGCCCTGTGCGGGGCGGGACCCCCGGGGACGAGCCTGGGGCTGGGCGCATCTGGCCAGCCTCGCTCGGAAAGGCCCTGTCCCCACGTCCTCGGGCGAGTGGCTCTGGGTGTGGTGACCTCCGCTTCAGAGCCCTGGCCTGGGCGCTATCCCCTCCCCGCGGAGTCTCCTAAAGGCGGTTGTTACCCTCCCAGGGGCTTCCAGAGTGATGTGCGTGGAGCCTTTCCTGCAGCTGCTCACCATGCGTGTGGGTCAGTTCGACCTCGGGGGCCCCAGGCCAACAGCCGCGCTGGGAAGACTGGTGTTCAGGGAGAGTGACACCTGCATCCCTCTGTCACTGCGGCCAGACCCTCTGCTTCGCACTCGGCTCCCCCAGGCGCCGGCGTGAGGCTGGGTCTCTGCACCACACAGCCACTCGGGGCTCTCGCCAGCAGCAGGTGTGGGGGAGGCCACCCTGGAGTCCCCTTGAATGCCCCGGAGAACCCCAGCGAGGCCCTTCCAGGCTGGCTCTCCTCCCTCATTCCTCTCTCCTGAGCACCCAGCAAGCGGGGGCTGTTCCGTCCACTCCCCACCAGGAGAACCCCCCCCAGGCTGGCTTCTGCCCTGCATGGGCCCACGGGGCCGGTTTACGGAGGCTGTGCCCAGCTCTGAGAGCTATCTGAGCCAGCACAGGGGCGGGCGAGGCCAGTGTGCGGCTCTGCTCCGTGACAGGCACGCACAGTGGCCACCCGTGTGCAGCCGGACACCATGTCTGCCCAGGCCTGCCAGGGGCGCCCGTGAGAGCAGGTGGGTCCTCCCGGGAACTCAAGCACGCGTGAGCCCAGGCTCCGCAAGGGTCTCCCTGGCACAGAGGGGCAGGCAGGTCATGAAGGAGCTGAGGGTAGCCGTGAGGGTGCACTGTTCTCTGGGCTCACGGCTGGGGCTGGCCAGCCCAGGGCCCCGTTGTGAGCAGTTTCTGCCCTGCGGGCCCCTCTGACTCTGGAAGCCCCACAGAGCCCTGCCTGTGTGGACTGTGGACCCACCTGGGAGCCTGGCCGGCAGGGGGGGACCCGAGTGGCCAGCCCCTGCCCTCAGCCACACCGGCGTCTCAGGGCTGGGGCTGGCCAGGGTGTGTGGGTCTGTGTGGTCAGGCTGCTGTCCTTCCAGAAGGATCCAGAACAGCCTGTGGGCAGCTGTGCGGCTCGGCCCTGCCCAGGCTGCTTCTGCACCCCAGGCCCAGGGTCTTTGCGGGGCCTCGTGGTGGCTCCAGGCACCCTCCCCTGAGACCAGGCATGGCCCCTTGTCCTCCCCCTCCCTGCCCTTTGGTTAAATGTCCCTTCGATCCTTTGTCACCAAGGAGTGAGACCTCTTTGGAGACCAGGGACCAGTGACGTGGGGCTTTCAGGGGTAGGGGGTACCGTCTTAGGACCCTGGTCCCCAGCGCCCGACCTCCCCCCACGGGGCCCAGACGGCAGGAGGAAGCCCGTGGGTGTGCCGTGGACGTGGCTCTGGCTCTGGGCGGCCCTGGGCCCACACGGCACTTGGCCCGCAGGGACCCTCCCAGGCTTCGAGCGTTTGGGTCATGCTGTTTCTTCTATGCTTTTACTCTCTCTCTCTCTCTTTTTCTCTCTATTTCTGTTGTCGTGTCACTGTGACCAGCCGGCCGCCCTGTCTCCGGCGCGGGCACTCTCCTCCCTCCATGCTCCACTTCGCCCGCCGCCGCCGGCCAGAGGTGACCAGGCCCGGCTCTGCGCGCGGCCCATGTCAGGGGGGCCATGGGGAGCTCCGCCTCCTCCCTGGCCGCCGAGACCGAGTCGGACCACAGCTTCCCCAGAGGGCCGCCCTACCCGGGGCCCCTGGCAGCAGCCGGCTGGTGTAGGAGCGGCCCAGGGGGGCCTGTCTGGGGAGGCGCCCTGGTCACCCGGCAGCACCAGCCCCCGCGCCCCCGGGCCCGCAGGTAAGGAGGTGGGGAGGGGCCGCCTCCCCGAGGGGCCTTGTGGGCAGAAGACCTCCTTTGCGGGGTGTCCCTTCCTTTGCCGAGGTGCTGGCAGAGAAGGGGGATCCCTGTTTCTTCTCCCTGAAGGAGGAGCCGGGGCACTCCGGGTTGTTCCCACTCTTGGCCGGGCAGGTCTGGGACCCCGGCCCCCCTCCTGAGCCACTGCGCGGCCGCAGCCTTATCGGGACAGGCGTGTGCCGGGACAGCCCACCGCGGGCGCTGGGCCTCACAGCCGCGCTCCAGGGCTGTCCTTTGGGCCGAGGGAGGCCACTGACCCACCCGGATGGCCAGAGCGCCAGACCATGTGCCGGCTCCCCGCCCCGTCTGCAGCGCCCTGTCGCAACACGGCTGCCTCCAGGGTGTCGTGGGGGCCACGTGGGCCTGGGGCAGGTGGGGGCTGCCGTTGGATCACCTGGGGAGCCCCCCTCAGGACTCTGGGGTGCCGGACACTCGCTGGCCCCTCTGCCTCGCCCTGTCCTGCGGCTGGGGTGCGGGGCAGCAGTGGGTGTCCAGGAGCCGGCGTGGCCAGCCCTGTGAGCTGTGCAGCCACGCCCATCACTAGGTCTTATTTTTGGGGTAGGGCTTATATTGCAAACATGCTTAGAGATCATGCTAGGGTTTATTTTATGGGTAGGTGTTATTTGCAGGGAAACATAGTAACTTACCCAATTCACTCATCCTCGGCGTGCTGTTCAGTCGCTGTTAGCGTGGTCAATCCAGTTGGACAGTGTCTCTGCCCCCCAGAAGGATCCTGCCTGTTTGCTGTCACCCCCAGCCCCAGACAGCCACTGCCTGGCCTCCCGTCTGCAGATTTGCCCTTTCTAGAAATGTCACCTAAGCAGAGACACACTGCACGTGGCCTTATGTGTCTGGCTCACGTGGCTTAGCGTGATGTCGTCCGGTTGGTCTGTGTGATGGCGTGTGTCAGACTCACACGCGCTGTTCGCTGTGGGGATGGACCAGGGTTTGTTTATCTGTTCGTGGACACCTGGGCTGTTTCCACTGGCTTTTGGGAACAACGCTGCCACGAACAGCCATGTACAAGTCTCATGGACACGTTTTCATTTCTCTTGGGTGGAGACCGGCAAGAGCGTTGCTGGGGTTTATGGTGAGTCCATGTTAACTTTGTCAGAAGCTGCTTTCCCGAGTGCTGTCCTGTCTTACGTCCCCACCGGCAGTGTCGGGGAGCCTGGTGTCTCCACGCCCTTGACACTGGCCTTCGTCCTTGGGACTCTCGCCGTCCCCACGGTGTGGAGTGGCGCCTCAGTTGGTTTGATCTGCATTTCCCCGATGGCGAATGACCAGTGTCTCTCCATGTTTTCATCTGTCCACACGTGTCTTTTCACTTCCATGTGCTGATATCTGTGTCCTGCAGAAGAGCTGGTAAGAGTTCTTGCTGCCAAGTGGCTGCACCGTGTCCCGGGGGTGGCGTCGGCAGCGAGGCCACCGCACGCGTGGCGCATGGGTGGATGGCTTTTGTTGCTTTTATTTTTTACTGAGTTCAAGTGTGCAAATGAAGGCTCAAGGTTTTTAAATTCAGAACTGTGTTTACTGAAGGGCTACCCCTGGGCATCCCGCCTTCTTGGCTGAATTTTTTTTTTTTTTTTTGACACAGAGTCTCACTCTGTTGCCCGGGCTAGAGTCCAGTTGTGTCATCATAGCTCACAGCAACCTCAAATTCCTGGGCTCAAGCAATCCTCCTGCCTCAGCCTCCCAAGTAGCTGGGACTACAGGCATGCGCCACCATGCCCGGCTAGTATGGGTTTTTTTTTTTGAGACAAGAGTCTCACTCTATTACCCGGGCTAGAGTGTCATGGCATCAGCCTAGCTCACAGCAACTCAGACTCCTGGGCTCCAGTGATCCTCCTGCCTCAGCCTCCTGAGTAGCTATGACTACAGACATGCGCCACCATGCCTGGCTAATTTTTTATATATATATATATGTTTTTTAGTTGGCCAATTAATTTCTTTCTATTTATAGTAGAGACGGGTCTCGCTCTTGCTCAGGCTGGTTTCAAACTCCTGACCTTGAGTGATCCTCCCACCTCGGCCTCCTAGAGTGCTAGGATTACAGGCGTGAGCCACCGCACCTGGCTGGCTGTTGAATTTTTACAGCACCCCTAGTGAGCCCCCCATTGTGAGGAGAGAGAGGCGGCTCACAGGCCCCCGAAACAGCCTGCGCCTCCCTCCCAGCCAGGCCCAGGCAGGTCCCCCTTGCACCTGACACCAGGTGCGGCTCACCCCAGTCAGTGAGCCCTGGGTTCATCGTCTTCGGCCCAGGGACACAGGGACAGGGACGAGGACAGACCCCGCCCAGGAAGGCTGACAGCAGGGAGAGTGTGGCCCTGCTCGGGCCCTGCCGTGTGAGGCGCCACCCCGGAGGCCACGTGGCTTCGGCCGAGGGCCTCGTGGACAAAGCGGCGCTCACACCTCTCAGCGTTTCCTGAGAAGGGAAAGGCCAGGGCCTCGCCCCGTCCGTGGCGACGGGACAGCGGCCTCCGTGTCCTCAGTGAGCGTTCGCGTCCTGGTGGATCCGCGGTGGACTTTGGCGTTCCCCCAGCGAGAGCGCGTGACCTGCTTTCCAATGGGAGCTGAGCGCTGGCGGCCCGTGGGTCTCGAGGCAGGCAGCCTTCGCGAGGGTGTCCCTGGACGGCGGCTTGTTTCCCGCGTGGCTCTCCTCACTTCGGCGGGAGCCACTCCGTCCTCCTGCTTGAGCCAGGTTCCCTCGAAGACATGATGGCTCTGTGTCCTGAAGTGCGGCGTGACTCCGAGCACACGTGTGTGTGATTTAGGAGCGTTTCGTGTTGGCAGTTTCAGAAGGTCTTTGCAGAGTCCTGGGTTTGGACATCCAGGCTCCTGATGCGGGTTCTTTATTTCCAGGCCTCAGTGGTGGTCTGGCCTCGCCCTCGGTGCTTCCAGGGTCCGGGTCTGTGTGGCACTCAAGGGTGACTCTGGGCGTGGCCGTGGAGGCCGAGCTGTGTGCGGAGGGGGGTGGCGGCCGGACCCCTGCTCGGGCCTCCTGGCCACCGGCCCCTGAGCCCCTTCCACCGGGGCCCACCCGAGGGTGCAGGCCCCGACACCTTCAGGGGCTCTGCCCCTGAGAGATCTCCGTCCAGCTGCAGAGGGGCCACGGCTGCCCATGTCCTGAGGGCCCCACCTGATCCTTAGGCGCCGAGTCACCTAAGCCCTCTGAACGCAGGCAGAATTTTCCATTTCCCCAAGGCAGCTCTGACATGGGCCCGACCTCCCTCCTGGTGTTTCTGTCTATGACAGCTGGAGCCGGGGGCCAGGGTAGGGCATGTCCCAGGAGGGCCCTGCCGCCCAGACTGAGGTGACGTGCCGAGTGGGGCCCGAGTCTTCTCTCCTCTCCTCCTGGGAGGTGGGCTGCGGGGGCCTCGCCAGCTCCGCTGCCCACCAGGGCCCCCGGGGCCGTCCAGCTGGCTGTGCCACCTCTTGGCCAGGCCTCGTGGGGGTGCAGGGTGGAGCATGAGTGTGTAGCGTGTCTGGCGTGTGTGTGTGTGTGTGTGTGTCCGTCCGTCCACACAGGCACATGCTGGCTGTGACCCCTTTCCCAAGTGGGGAGCGGGAGAGGAGAGGTCTGGGCGTGTCCAGCAGCATTCTCAGGGTTTTCCCAGCACAGAGCTGAGGTCGAAGCCGCCCCGGCCCCCTTGCTGCCCTCACCTGCCTCCCCATGGGCAGCTGGGGCCTCAGCCATGGGTGGGGGGTCGAGCCCACCTCCCTCTGCACGGGGGCGGCTGCGTCACAGAGGTTGCTCTGGGCTCTGGGAAGCAATCATGTTGCTTGGGGAGATTTCTTGGTTTATTTGAAAAGGCAAGTTTCCTTTCTTCCTGAATCAAAAGGGTTTAGCTGGAACATATTGTTAGAAGCACAAGATTCGCACCGTGTTATAAAGAACAATTGATTTTTCCGCCAGGCAGAGCAGCTACAGTCAGTGAGGAGACTGTGTGGGGGTATGGGGGCCCCTCCCTCCCAGAGCAGCCCTGCCGGCACCGTCCCACCCCAGACACCTGCCACCACGGCCCGGAGGAGCCCACCTGCCCCAGCAGGAGCCTCTTGCACACCTGGGGGAGCAGAGTCCCACCCAGCACCCAGCCATCCTCAGGGCTGCAGGCAGCCTGCCGTGCTCTATGGGGACTGTCCAGGTCCAATGCCTGGAAGAATAGGGCGTGTCCTTTCCTTGGGCCAGGGGACGGCCACTTGCCTCCCGCAGGGTACCAGGGACACCTCTCCTTCAGCCTCTGGGTGCCCCAGGTGTCCAGGCAGGTGCAGAGCCACAGAGGGCAGGCTCACCCCTCGGGGGCTCAGCCCTCCTGAGGGCTCCTGGCCCTGTGCCTGCCCCAGGACCAGGGCCCGAGGAGTCTGCTGTGTCCCATCCTGGGCGGAGACAGCCTCCCCGCCAGCCTCTGGTGCTGAGCCTGAGGCTGAGCCCAGCCCCGAGGTGGCCACACTGTCCAGGCACCAGCCTGCAGCCACAGACAGGCGCCTCCCCAGCCAGCGTGGGGGGGGTCCTCCGAGGGAGCCTGGGGTCGCACTGACGAAGGCTTTCCTTGCAGCCACACCCACTCTCCCGGGTCTATGGCCGCGGTCGGGGAGTGGTCCTGCACGCGCTGCACCTTCCTGAACCCGGCCGGCCAGCGCCAGTGCTCCATCTGCGAGGCCCCCCGGCACAAGCCCGACCTCGACCAGATCCTGCGGCTCAGCGTGGAGGAGCAGAAGTGGCCCTGTGCCCGCTGCACCTTCCGGAACCTCCTGGGCAGGGAAGCCTGTGAAGTATGCGGCTTCGCCCCAGAGCCTGTGCTGGGGGCCTCCCTGCCAGTCATCAATGGGGTCCTGCCCAAGCCGCCCGCCGCCCTGGTGGAGCCCAAGGGTGGCTGCCAGGAGGAAGCAGGGCCCATGCGGACAGCGGGGCCAGCGGCAGTGGAGCCAGCCGGGGGCCACCCCGAGGCGGAGGAGGCGGGGGCGGAAGAGTCTGGAAGCGGCTGGGCGTGCCCACGCTGCACGCTGCACAACACGCCCGTGGCCACCTCCTGCTCTGCCTGCGGGGGGCCCCGGAAACTCTCGCTGCCCCGGATCCCTCCCGAGGCCCTGGTGGTCCCCGAAGTCGTGGCCCCTGCCGGTTTCCACGCCACGACTGCCGGGCCCCAGCCAGGCCCCTCCACGGACGGCACCGAGGCCGACCCGGCCCCCGCCAGCCAGGAGCCCCCCAGGCGGCCGCCCTTCAGCCCCTTCTCCGCTGCCCTGCAGAACAACCCCGTGCCCCGCAGCCGCCGGGAGGTGCCCCCCCAGCTGCAGCCACCGGTGCCTGAGGCTGCTCAGCCCTCGCCCTCCGCCGGCTCCCGGGCGTCCCCCCAGGGCCCGGGCCGGGCCCCGGCTGTGGCTGGCGCCTCCCGCCTGGCCGAGCTGCTGTCCGGCAAGCGGCTGAGCGTGCTGGAGGAGGAGGCCACGGCGGAGGCTGGCCCTGCCCATGCCGAGGCCGGCAACTGCGCCCTGGGCGGCGACGTCATAGACCTGACTGGGGACACCGTGCGCTACACGCCCGCCAGCCCCTCCAGCCCCGACTTCACCACCTGGTCCTGCGCCAGGTGCACGCTCAGGAACCCCACGGCGGCCCCTCGGTGCACCGCCTGTGGCTGCTCCAAGCTGCACGGCTTCCAGGAGCACGGCGAGCCTCCCGCCTGCTGCCCAGACTGCGGCGCAGACAAGCCCGGCCCCTGTAGCGGCGGCTGCGGACGGGCCCCCAAGGCCGGCCGCCTCCTGCCCGAGCGTGCAGGCCAGTGGGCCTGCCCCGCCTGCACCCTGCTCAACGCGCCGCGGGCCAAGCACTGCGCCGCCTGCCACACGCCCCAGCTGCTGGTGGCCCAGCGCCGCGGGGCCACACCCCTGAAGCGCAGGGAGAGCATGCACGTGGAGAAGCGGCGGCAGACGGACGAGGGCGAGGCCAAGGCCCTGTGGGAGAACATCGTGGCCTTCTGCCGCGAGGTGAGTGCCACGCGCATCCCCACGGCCCCGTCGGCCTCGGCCCAGGGAGGACCCAGCAAGGTCAGGACAGGTGCAGGCGGCGCCCTTGTCGTAGGCACAGAGCGCCAGGCCTGAGTCCCGGTCCCTTCCCTGCTCATGACAGGGAGTGACACCACATCACACCCCTCCTACTCAACGCCCCAGATGGTAAACCACAGGCACACGGGGCGTCAGGCAGCGCGGAGGCCCTGCTGGTGCGCAGGGTTGGGACACCTGGCTCTCTGCCCTTTGAGCCTCGGGCGGCCCGAGCCCAGAGAGGCACCACCCTCGGGTCAGCTGGGAGCCGTGTGCACCCTCACTCTCCCATCCTGGTGGCAGCTGCCGGTTTCCCTTCGCCCCTTACCCGTCAGCCTCCAGCTGGGGGCTGCGCTGGCCCCTGGGCCGCCCCTGCAGTGTCTTGGGCTGTTGGCTGTGGTCCCCTTTCAGGGGGTCATCCTGAGCTGAGCCCGCCACCCAGCAAGGCCGGCACTGAGGCCTGTGGGCTGCACACAGCCAAGCCCACTCCCAGGCCGCACCCGTCCCACCCCTCCCGGAGCTCAGCACGGCTGGGCAGGTGGGTCTCGCCCCTGCCAGGCAGAGAGAGGCTCGCCCAGGGCTTGCCCTGCCCAGCCTGAGCGAGCGGTCGTGGTCCCCGCAGAACAGCGTGAACTTCGTGGACGACAGCTTCCCCCCCGGGCCCCAGTCCGTGGGCTTCCCCACGGGCGACAGCGTCCAGCAGCGTGTGAAGCAGTGGCTTCGGCCTCACGGAATCAACTGCTCCGTCTCCCGGGACCAGGGAGCCCCGTGGTCCGTGTTCCACACGCTGCGGCCCTCGGACATCCTGCAGGGGCTGCTGGGGAACTGCTGGTGAGGCTGGAGTGCCCAGGCGGGTGGGGCGGCCGCTCCGCAGGGTCCCCACTGAGCCCGGCCGGCTCTGCGCAGGTTCCTGAGCGCGCTGGCGGTGCTGGCCGAGCGGCCGGACCTGGTGGAGCGGGTGATGGTCACGCGCAGCCTGTGTGCGGAGGGTGCCTACCAGGTGCGCCTGTGCAAGGACGGCACGTGGACCACGGTGCTGGTGGACGACATGCTGCCCTGCGACGAGGCCGGCTTCCTGCTCTTCTCGCAGGTGGGGCGGCGCGTGCAGGGGCGCGGGCGGGCGGGGGCGGGTGGGGGGGGGCTGCGGCTGCTGACTCGGCCCCTCCCCAGGCGCAGCGGAAGCAGCTCTGGGTGGCTCTCATCGAGAAGGCGCTGGCCAAGCTGCACGGCTCCTACTTTGCCCTCCAGGCGGGCCGTGCCATCGAGGGCCTGGCCACGCTCACCGGCGCCCCCTGCGAGAGCCTGGCGCTGCAGGTCAGCTCCACTAACCCCCGCGAGGAGCCCGTTGACACTGACCTCATCTGGGCCAAAATGCTGAGTTCTAAGGAGGCTGGGTAAGAGGGGCGGGTGCCGCAGAGCGGGAGGCGTGGTGGCGAGCGCCCCCCAACCCGCACCCTGTGTCCACGGTGCCCCCAGTGTAGACTGACCACAGCGGGGAGCCTGGCGGGACTCGGCCCCTGCAGCCCTGTCACCCCCTCCCGTGCCAGCAGGGCCAGTGGGGACAGCGTGTGACCCACCTGCGGCACAGGGCAACCGGCAGGCTGGGATGTGCTGAGACCACCACACGCTGGCTGGCGTGGCTGCCCGGCCCTGGTAGGCCGTGGGGAGGGTCCAGACCTGAGGACCTACAGAAGCCACAGGCCTGGGGGGACCCCACTCAGTGCCGCTGGGCAGCACGGCTGCTTGGAGCCGCAGGCCGGAGCACGGGCCCCTGGGCACCCAGGCCTTGCCTCACCCGGCACACGGGCTGGGCCAGCCCTTTCTGAACGTGTCTCGTGTCCCTGGAACCCAGGCCCCCCAAGCAGGAGGGGCCCCTCCGTGTCCCGGGGCAGGGCGGAGCCCAGCAGGTCCCGGCTGGCGAGGCGCCGTCAGCAAGGGCCTCTCTGCCGCGCAGGTTCCTCATGGGTGCCTCCTGTGGGGGCGGGAACATGAAGGTGGACGACGCGGCGTATGAGAGCCTGGGCCTGCGCCCCCGCCACGCCTACTCCATCCTGGACGTCCGCGACGTCCAGGGCACCAGGTAGGGCTGGGCTGGCCGTGGGCGGCGGCCGTGGGCGGCGGCGCAGGCCCGGCCCTCAGCCCTGTGGTCCACAGGCTGCTGCGGCTCCGGAACCCGTGGGGACGCTTCTCCTGGAATGGCAGCTGGTCGGACGAGTGGCCGCACTGGCCGGGGCACCTGCGCGGCGAGCTCATGCCCCACGGCAGCAGTGAGGGCGTCTTCTGGATGGAGTACAGCGACTTCATCAGGTGCCTGGGCCCACCGCCCCCCCCCCCACCGTCCTCCCAGGCCGTGTCCTTCCTGCCGGCCTGGGACTGGGCGGCTCAGACTGTGTGGGGATCCACCCACATGTCTGCGTGGGAGGGGTGGTTTGCCAGGTGGGCGGGGCTGCCACCCAGGGCTCACTGCTTCCCGGCTGGCGCCCGCTGACGGTGGCCTGGCCACAGGAGCCGGGACAGCATGTCCTGCTTAGAGGGCCCTTCCCAAAGGACTTGTCCGGACGGTCCCCAGCCGGGCCAGGGCCGTGGGAGGACAGTGGAGCCACCTGTGGGCCGCACGGGGCTCAGGGCCGTCCTCTGGCTGCGCAGGTACTTCGACTCGGTGGACATCTGCAAGGTGCACTCGGACTGGCAGGAGGTGCGCGTGCAGGGCTGCTTCCCCAGCTCCACCTGCGGGCCCGTGGGCGTGACGGCGCTGACGGTGCTGGAGCGCGCCTCGCTGGAGTTCGCGCTCTTCCAGGAGGGCAGCAGGTGGGCGCCACGAGGGCCACGCTGGGCCGGGGCTGGCGGCCACAGCCACGTGCGGCGTGGCCCCAGCCCCTGTGTGGTCTCTGGCCCGCAGGCGCTCTGACGCAGGGGACAGCCACCTGCTGGACCTGTGCATCCTGGTGTTCCGCGCCACCTTCGGCAGCGGCGGCCACCTGAGCCTGGGCCGCCTCCTGGCCCACAGCAAACGCGCCGTCAAGAAGTTCGTCAACTGTGACGTCATGCTGGAGCCCGGCGAGTACGCCGTGGTGTGCTGTGCCTTTAACCACTGGAGCCCCGCCCCGCCGGGCCCCCCCGCCGCGCAGGGTGAGCCCCCCCACCCCACCCCACCCCACCCCCACCCCACCCCTTGCAGGCCAGGGGTCAGCGTCCCGGAGGCAGGGACGGCCGTGGATCACGCGCTCCCTCCCCGCAGCCTCCAGCCCCTCAGCCGGAGCCCCGCGAGACACCCCCGCGCCGCCCGGCCACGTGCTGGCCGTGTACAGCTCGCGGCTGGTCATGGTGGAGCCGGTGGAGGCCCAGCCGACCACGCTGGCCGACGCCATCATCCTGCTCACCGAGAGCCGGGGCGAGCGGCACGAGGTGGGTGGGGGTCCCCGGGGAGGGTGGTGGGGGCGCCTGCCCAGCCCCGCCCCACGCCTGCGCCTGTCCCCAGGGCCGTGAGGGCATGACCTGCTACTACCTGACGCACGGCTGGGCGGGGCTCATCGTGGTGGTGGAGAACCGGCACCCGCGCTCCTTCCTGCACGTGCAGTGCGACTGCACGGACAGCTTCAACGTGGTGTCCACGCGTGGCAGCCTGCGCACGCAGGACAGCGTGCCGCCCCTGCACAGGTGGGTGCCCGCCTCGCCCCAGGTCCCCCCCCCTCCAGGTCCCGGCCTCGCCCCTCCCAGCTCCCGCCCCTCCCAGCTCCGGCCCCTCCCAGCTCCCGCCCCCTCCCGGGCCCGGCCCCGGCCCCGCCCCCGCCCCGGGTCCCACCCCCTCTAGGTCCTGGCCTCGCCCCTCCCAGCTCCGGCCCCTCCCAGCTCCCGCCCCCTCCCGGGCCCGGCCCCGCCCCCGCCCCGGG
>VSMD01039072.1:0-34266 GCA_008750895.1 Mirza zaza | reverse complement strand
TTTTTTGAGACAGGGTCTCACTCTGTTGCCTGGGCTAGAGTGCCGTGGCATCAGCCTAGCTCACGGCAACCTCAAACTCCTGGGCTCAAGCGATCCTCCTGCCTCAGCCTCCCGAGTAGCTGGGACTACAGGCATGCACCACCATGCCCGGCTAATTTTTTCTATATATTTTTAGCTGGCCAATTAATTTCTTTCTATTTTTAGTAGAGACGAGGTCTTGCTCTTGCTCAGGCTGGTTTCGAACTCCTGACCTTGAATGATCCTCCCGCCTCGGCCTCCCAGAGTCCTAGGATTACAGGCGTGAGCCACCGCGCCCAGCCCAAAAGGTTTTTTTAATTACTATTATGACAAAATTTTTACAAGGGTACAAACATTGGGTTACGTCTATTGCATTTGCACCCCCCAAGTCAGAGCTACAAGCGTGCCCTCCCAGACTGTGCATACCACACCCATTAGGTGTGAATTTACCAATCCCCTCCCCCTCCCTCCCACCTGCCTGACACCCAATGAATGTTACTTCCATATGTGCACATAAGTGTTGATCAATTAGTACCAATTGGATGGTGAGTACATGTGGCGCTTGTTTTCCATTCTTGTGATACTTCATTTAGTAGAATGGGCTCCGGCTCTAACCAGGATAATACAAGAGGTGCTAGGTCACCATTGGTTTTTGTGGCTGAGTAGTAGTCCATGGTGTGTATATATATATATATATATATATGTACACCGCATTTTATTAATCTACTCATGTATTGATGGGCACTTGGGTTGTTTCCATATCTTTGCTATTGTGGTTGTTCAAAGGAGACCTAAGGTCTGCGTCACGTGAGATGACAAGTAAGGAAGCCTTTAAATAATGCCACTCCTGCACCCCCGCCACCGGCACGTCACAGTCACGGTAGGTTGCAGGCTGCTAGCTCCCATGCCTCCCGGTGACAGGGTGTCAGCGTTAGGGAACAGAAAGACTAGAGCTAGCTGGCAATCCATTCAAGAGCAAGAGGAGAGACAAGAAACACTGAGCCCTCAAAATGCTCTGCTCCGAGCTGGTGCATAGAGCAGCCCTGAGAGACAGAGGGAGCAATGCCAGGAACTATAGGCAGGGTTAATTCTGTGTGCCTAAGGGCCGGACAGGGAAGGAGAAAGAAAGGAGAGAAGCAGGGAGGTGGGAAGGGAAGGGAAGGGAGGAAGGCTCTATTCTGGAATCTGGAACTGGGTGTGAATAAAATTTGAAATAAGTAAAGTGTGTCTTTGGCGGCTGTCCATCCATCTCTCTTGCCTTGTGTTAGGACCCTCCTCCCCCGGGGACACTGTCGCCAGGGCCCGTAACTATGGCAACCCTTTTTGCATCTGGTGGGTCGTACTCCCAACTGTTCATCCATATCAAAGTCAGCCTGTCCTGGGTCCCCATTCCCTGTGCCTGCTGTCCGCCTGCTGACAAAGGAGCAGTGAGGGACAAATAAAGAAGTTGTGGCAATTAGCTAAGATGTTGCTTCTCTTAGAGGAAATAGTCTCCTCGTTCAGGCAAAGCGACACAAAACGTGGCTCACTGTAACCCTGAGTGTCCCCGGATTGCACAGCCAAGACCTACGCCAGCACAGAGGAAGGACATGGGGCTATGCTGGGGACATCCCGCCTCTGCGCTGGCTCTTCCCTCTCCCCTCATGACTTGGCAATGACTTGCTCTCTCACTTCATGCAGAGCTCTGCTTAAAGTTGGCCTCCTCAGAAACTGCTTCCTTGTCTACACCACCTAAAATTACACCCCTCGCATCTGCAGCCCCTTCCCTTGCTTTATTTTCCTTTCTTATACTTAAGCACTACCTAACTTTCTAGCAAACGCTCCTGTGCTATAAAGGTCTGTTTGCATCCCCTCTAGAATATAAAAAACATACACTCAATATAACAAGCTACACGCTGTCTTTGTGCAAGGGAGCAAAGCGCCTTCTCCATTCTGCCTTGGAAGAGAGAGGCCACACACAGGCTATGTAGCCCGTGTGACACTCCATGGCAGGGTCCTTGTCTTCAGAAAGTAGCTCTGAAGCTACTGAAGCTCTGAAGCTCCATGGACAGCTCCCCCAACCCATGGACAGCTTAAAGTTACATACAAATGGTCTTTTAAGCAACTTTTGTCTTTTTACAGTTAAAACTCTAAAACACCAAAATCACTTATTTCAAAGAGATGATCATACACCCAGACACAGTATTAAAAATTACTTTCTACCGGTTGCAGTGGCTCGTATCTGTAATCCCAGTACTTTGGGAGGCCTAGGCTGGAGGATCGCTTGAGGCTGGGAGTTCAAGACCAGCCTGGGTAACATAGCAAGACCCTGTCTCTACAAAAAATAGAAAAATTAGCTGGGCATGGTGGCATGCACCTCTAGTCCTAGCTACTTGGGAGGCTGAGATGGGAGGATTGCTTGAGGCCAGGAGTTCAAGGTTACAGCAAGCTATGATTGTGCCAGTGCACTCCAGCCTGGGCAACACAGCAAGAGCTTGTCTCTAAAAAATAAATAAAATTTAAAAATGAAAAGAAAAATTACTTTTAAACAAACACATAGAGATTTAAAGCAGCAGGTTTTCTCCATGAGGAACTAAGAAGTTGACCAAGAATGAAAAAAAAGGAACGCAGTTATCCTGAAACTCAAGCCATTCTCTTGGCAGATGAGCCTGGGTGGATCCATACAGCGTGGGCTCCAGGAGGACCAGATAGAGAAATAATTAGAGGGAAGAAATTGGGAAACAAGAAAAGTCTGCCCTTTAGAAGCTTCTACCTCCTTTCCCCATCCAGGAGGAACTCCCCGCTCCCCCTACCTGCCAATACCAACAATGTCCTTTTCTCATCCACTATTCATCAGACCTGCTCATCAGGAAAGAATTCATCCAAATGGTTGCAAAACAATGAATCCAACTTAACATTAAGTTTAGAAATGAAGTTCAAATATCACTTTCTTTAGGAAGCTCTCTCTAACCCCCAAGATGTGTTAATTGCTCCTAGTTGGGGCTCCCCTAATATTCTGTACATGTCCCCATCTTGCATCTGCCACATTTTATGACAGACTGTGTGTCTGTACATTCCAAGGGTCAAGGGATATGCCAAGCTCCTGGGATAGGTATTTCTTGATACAGAGCAGACGCTTAATGAGCAATGAATGAAGGAAGGAACAAATGAGTGCGTGTCTATGTCTGTTTCCCCTATTGGACCAGGGCACCTCAAGGACAGAAGTGCTATCCTAGTACCTTTCCATCTGAAAGGCAGTGTAACATAGTCAAGGTAGGACCCTGCACCACTTAGTAGCACTAACTGTGCCTCAGTTTCTTCCTCTGTAAAATGGAGATAATAGTACCTACCTCATAGGATGTAGTGACGATTAAAAGGGTTAAAATGTTGAAATTACTTAGACTGGTACCTATCACATTGTAGCATATGAACATTATTATTATTGTTATTATTTGAATTCTTAGCACCTACATAGCAGAGAGTAAGTAAATGGACACATTGTGCATCGGTTATAGATGGGCAAGGTACAAAGGTACAAGTCCTCCTTTCCCCTGCAATCCTACCTATTTCATGGACACAGACAGCAGGCTCTGGGCACAGATCATAAGAAAGATGAAGAGGAGATTTACCAAGACAAACTCCAGCAACCATTAACTCCACTGCCCGGTAGGGAATAATACTTTTTTATATAATTTTCTGAGACAGTACTCATAGCAGTGGAATTTTTACCAGATTTCTTTAGATGACTACTTCATGTTTCTGATTCTCTTTGACCAAGAAACCTTTGAGTCTTTGAGTAGACAGTTGAATGCATTCATGTTTATAACTTCTATCTGTTGTCTTAGTCCATTTGGGCTGCTACAACTACATACCATAAACTAGATAGCTTATAAACAACAGAAATTCATTTCTCACAGTTCCGGAGGCTGAGGAGTCAAGATTAAGGCATGTTAAGCGTCCAGTGAGGGCCCACATTTTGGTTTGCTGTGTCCTCACATGGCAGAAGGGGCAAGGCAGCTCTTAGAGGCTTCTTTTATAAAGGCTCTAATCCCATGAGGGCAGAACCCTCATGATCTAATCATCCCAAACCCCCCACCTCCTAATATCATCACCTTGGGGCTTAGGATTTCAGCATATGAATTTTGGGGGGACACAAACATTCAGATCATAACAATTGTCCAGTCTGGATCTTAATCTTCAAGAAGAAAACATACTTAAAGTAAACAGTTGGCTGCACACAACTGAATTACTACTTGAAAATTAATGCTAGTCAAGTAACTGATCAGATATGTGCAAAAAGTATCCTGGAACTAAACTGAGCTATGGGCAATTTGTCTTCAATTATGTATTTGTAAAACAAATACTGAGTTTCAGATTGATTTTTAAACTTATTAAAAAAGAGTCTAAGCTGGGTGCAGTGGCTCATGCCTGTAATTCTAGCACTCTGGAGGCTGAGGAGGGAGGATCACTTGAGCTCAGGAGTTTGAGACCAGCCTGAGCAAGAGTGAGATCCTGCCTCTAAAAAAATAGAAAAAAAAAAATCAGCCAGGCTTGGTGCTGCATGCCTATAGTCCCAGCTACTCAGGAGGCTGAGGCAGGAGGATCACTTGAGCCCAGGAGTTTGAAGTTGCAGCAGCAAGCTATGATGATGCCAATGCACTCTAGTCAGGGTGACAGAGGGAGACTCTGTCTCCAAAGAAAAAATAGAGTCTAAAATGTTAACAGCAAAACATTTCAAGATAAATAAGAAAATCAAGGTAAATAAAATATAAAACCTTACCACATCCAGATACAATGGCTCACGCCTATAATCCTAACACTTTGTGAGACCAAGGCGTGAGGATCGCTTGAGGCCTGGAGTTTGGGGCCAGCCTGCTCAACATAGTGAGACCCATCTCTACAAAAATTAGAAAAAATTAGTCTGGCATGGTGGCACATACCTGTAGTCCCAGATACTCAAGAAGCTGAGGCAAGAAGATGGCTTGACTACAGGAGTTTGAGGTTTTAGTGAGCTACGATGATGCCACTGCACTCTAGCCTGGGCAACAGAGGGAGACCCTGTGTCCAAAAAAAATATTAAAAAACAAAACCCATTCCAAAAGCAAATTTTTAAAACTCTTCTTGTTTGGATCACTTAAACTAGAGGTGAGATCAGGAGATGGCCCAATTAATGTATTCCTGTCTGTTGCAATGAAATAATTATAGGTACACATGATGGTGCCACACACACAAACACACCCTGAGTTATGCAGTGTTCTTGTTTTACATTTTATTTAGCCTACTATATTTGAATCACTTATAGTCTGTACCCTCCCCCCAACACACACACACTAGAATATTTGCCTCATATGGACATGATTTTTTTGTTTTGGTTTGGTTTGGTTCACTGCTGTATGAATAGTGCCCGGCACATGGTAGGCACTAAATTTTTTTAAATTGCATGAACAAAAAAATCACGTATCTTTTGAAACAAATTACATTCTCCAAGTGAAATTCAAGCACTGAATAAGATTCCGGAGGCTTGTAAAACCTCCCATGCTCTAAACCTCAGACCAGCATTTGTCAGAGCTGAGACTGGATCTTGAAGGGAAAATTCCAAGGGAGAAAGAGGAGCTGGTGATTATTCTGTCAAGAAAGCTAGAGAAGGAGATTAGAGGACCCACTGCTCAGTGACAGGAGGGGTAACTTTTGCTTTAACACAGAGAAAAGGAAACTGGAATAAAAATAGAAACATTTATGAGAATTTGTCTTTTGCTAGAAGATGTTTCTAAGAAGAAGAAAAAAAAAAGATTGCAGACTAAGTTTTCAGGTATAGATTATTTGGTTTCCACTCTATACATTATGTGGCAAATTCTTTTAAAAAGAATAATCTGCAGCCAGTGAATATGTTACCGATGCCATGTAAAGAAATGTGGTTATTGGATGTGTGGTCAAAGTATGAGTTTAAATGAGTTTGTTCTTTAACTAGAGCAATGAGTTTGACCTTGGGCTTACTACTTAACTGCTCTATGTCTTAGTTTTCTCATCTATAAAAAGGGGATGACAACAGTACTTACCCCTCATAGGGTTGTTTTGATGGTTAAATCTGTTTTTAACAGCATCCATACAAATACTAAAACTGAAACAGTGATCTGAACTCTTAAAAGATATAGTCAAATAAGTCCAAGTGGCATATTGTAAGTTTGAAAGGTTGAGACAAAACTAATCATTTATGCTTAAAATTGAGACTCAAAAACATTTAAAGACTTTCAACTGAAATGGAGTTACAAGGACTAAACTTACCATCATACCTGAGACAAAATATAGGAAACAAGGTTTGAAAGCAACTAGACATCATGCAACGAAGAATTATGACTTCTGAGAGACAGGAAATGATTGAAATGAGCCTATGATTGCCCCAGATTACAACCTTGAGACCTTCCAGGCCACAGCACAGTGAAGGGAAGTCCAGGTAGACACCAGCAGATTCTGTGAGTTGAGAAGATGGAGCTGAGAGTCAAGAAAGACTTAAGTAGCTGAAGTTCACAGGGCAGAGTCCTGGGGAGAAAAGAGCTGCACAGGGAGGAAAACTTGGGGATCGTCCCCCAGTATTCAGCCCAGTATGAATCAGTGTATGCATGGGAAGCAACTATTTGAGGCTGGGGGAAAAAACTATTCAAAATAAGAGGTAACAGTGTCCAGTGCTCAAATAGATCCAAGAATAGTATCAATTTCCACCAGTTAGAAAGAAAACCTCATGATTCACAGGCCATGGGTAGACTACAAAAGATCTTGGCTGAGTCATGGGAAATAATTAGCCCTGGACAGAGCCCTGCTGCAGATCCACCTAACAAACCGTAAATGCAAGACTAGAAAGGATCAATTTGTTTTCCAGTAACATCTTTGCATTCCAGAACATAGCTCGATAATATTTATAGGAATACAAAAATATCCAATCCACAATAAGATAAAATTCACAACTTGTGTGTTGTGGACTGAATGTTTGTGGACATTCAAAATTCATGTGTTAAAATTGTAATTCCCAATGTGATGGCATTTGGAGGTGGTGTGCTTAGGAGGCAATTAGATCATAAGGGTTGAGCCCTTATGAATAGAATTAGTGCCTTTATCAAAAGATATACAAGAGCTTGCTTATTCCCTTTCTCTCTGCCATGTAAGGATACAGTGAGATGTTGGCAGTCTGCAACTTAGAAGTGGGCCCTCACCAGGACCAACTGTGCCGGCACCCTGATCTCAGACTTCAGTCTCCAAAACTGTGAGAAATAAATGTTTGTTATTTACAAGACACACAGTCTATGGTAATTTGTTATAGCAGCTTGAAATGACTAAGACTGTTTAGAATGTGCTAAAAAAAAATACCAGACATTCAAAGAAGAAGGAAAATGTGACTCATGATGAGAATAAAAACCAATCAATTGAAACTAACTTACAACTAAGGTTAGAATTGGAAGACAAGGACATTAAAATAGTTATAACTATATTCTATATGTTCAAAAATTTAAGTAGATATGTGGAAGATATAGAAAAAGACCCAAATCAAAATGGTAAAGATGAAAACTGCAATATGTGAGATGTAAAGTATACTGAGCGGTATTCATGGCAGAGTAGACATTGCAGAAGAAAAGATTAGTGCCCGTGAAGACACAGAAGTAGAAGCTGTCCAAAATGAAGCAAAGAGAGAAAGGAGATCATTTCGGTCAGGGTTTTCCAGACACAACCAATAGAATATATATGTGGGGAGAGGGAGAGAAAAGAAAGGATTTATTAGGGGAATTGAATGGCCTCACTTGATTATAGAGGTTGAAAAGTTCCACAATAGGCTGTTTGCGAGCTGAAGAACCAGGGAAGCCAGTAGCATGGCTCAGTCCAAGTCCAAAGGCTTCAGCACGAAAGAAGCTGATGGTGAACTCTGAGATCCCAGGGACCTGCCTTTGTGCGTGTTATTGTCCAAAAGCCAGAGAACCTAGAGATCTGATATCCAGGGGCAGAGGAAGGGGATCCCCACTCTGGAAGAGAGAGCAAATATTCACCCTTCCTCTGCCTTCTGGTTCCATTCAGGCCCCTAGCTGATTGGATAATTCCCATCTACATTGAGGGTGGATCTTCTCCACTCAGTCCACCAACTCACATACCAGTCTTCCTGGAAACACCCTCTCTGACACACCTGGGACAGCCCAATCATCCTAATCAAATGCCAAGCTACCTGGGTTTCCCTTTCAGCAGAAAGGGATGGGCTCAGTGCCTACTAAAGCACTGAGTATAAATGATGTTTTTCCAGCTACTGAGTGTCCCTTAATCTTGTCACATTGACGCCCAAAATCAACCATCACAAAGACTTTCTTTGAAATGAACAGAGCATCGGTGAACTGTGAGACAATTTCGACTGGGCTAATATATTGTAAAATTGGAGTTCCTGAAAAAGAGGACAATGATAAGGATACAGAAAAATATTTGAAGAAATAATGGCTGATAATTCTCTAAATTTTATGAAAATTTTAAAGCCATAAGTACAATATGCTCAGTGAATTCCACATATAAGAAATATAAATAAAACAAGATCAAGGCATACCGTACCTAAATTGCTCAGAAACAGTGATAAAGAGAAAAATGTTAAAAGAACCAGATGGGGGAGGAAAACACCCCATTCATTATATACAGAGGAACAAAGATAAGGATTACAATAGATTTTTTTGTTAGAAACAATGCAAGTGAGAAAATAATATATCAACATCTCTAAAAGTACTGAAAGGTCATTTGGTAGGGCAGACATTACCCTGATACCAAAACCTAACAAACTGCAGGAGAAATATGACCAGTATTGTTCATAAAGTCAGCCTTTGTTTATTTGCAGATAACATGATCATCTATGTAGAAAATGTGACAGAATCTATTTTAAAAGATACTAGAACTAATATGTGTTTAGCAAGGTCATGGGTTACAAGATAAATATCCCCAAATCAATTACATTTCTATATATTAGCACTTAACAATTGGAAGTTGAAATTTTAAAAATACCATTTACAATAGCAATCAAATATATGAAATATTTAGGGCTAAATCTGACAAAAGATGTGAAAGTCTTCTACACTAAAGACTACAAAACATTGTTGATAGGAATTAAATGAGACCTAAATAAACAAAGAGATATAGCATGTTCATGGTTCAGAAGAATAAATACTATTAAGATGTTCATTCTTCCAAATTGATCTATATATTCAAGTCACTGTCAATCAAAATACCAGAAGGCTTTATTTTTTGTAAAAACTGACAATCTGATTCTAAAATGTGAGGGACTTAAGACTATTGAAGACAACTTTGAAAAGAACAAAGTTGAAGGACTAACATTACCTGATTTTGAGATTTGCTACAACATGACACTAATCAAGATAGGTGTTATTGGTGTAAAGATAGCCGAGTAGAGCAATGGAACAGAATAATCTAGAAATAGACCTCCATATATATATGGCAACTGATTTTCGACAATGGCACAAAGAAAGTTCGGTGGAGAAAGGACAGTCCTTTCAACCAATGGTGCTGAAACAATTAAATATTTATAAGCCCCCCAAAATGGACTTTGATTCATATATTGTACTATGTACAAAAAGAAACTCAAAATGGATCATAGGCCCAAATATAAAACTTAAAATTATACAATTTCTATAAGAAAACATAAGAAAAACCCTAACATATGACCTGGTGAAAAAAGAAAAGAAAACATAAGAAAAACCTTTTGACCTTAGATTAAACAAAGATTTCCTAGATATAGCACCAAAAGTATAATCCACAAAAGAACAAATTGATAAATTGGATTTCATCAAAATTAAAAACTTCTGCTCTTTCAAAGAATGAAATGACAGGCACAGACGGAGAAAAAATATTTGCAAATCATGTATCTGATGATGGAATTATATCCAGAATATGTAAAGAACTCTCAAAACTAGATTTTAAGAAAACAAATGACTCAATAAAAACATGAGTAAAAGATCTGAACAGACACTTCACCAAAGAAGATCAACTTACAGTAAATTAAATACATGAAAATATGCTCAACACCAAATACTAATACACAAATTATATTTATAATTTAAATAAATTAAATACAAATTAATACAAATTAAATACAAATTAAAACCACAGTGAGATATCACTACATACCTATTAGAATGACTAAAATAAAAAAGATTGACCATGCCACATGTAGGCAAAGGTCTGGAAGAACTGGAACTCTCATATACTGCCATTAGGAAGGGAAAATGATACATACACTTTGGAAGACTATTGACAGATTCATTGAAAGTTAAATATACGCCTACCAGCCATTCTGCTTCTAGGTGTTGAACAAAAAGGAGAGGAAATATATATTCATACAAAGACACATGCATGAATGCCCACAGTAGCTTTATTTGTAGGAGAAAAACTGGAAAGAACCCAAATTCCCATCCACAGATAAGTGGATATACTGCAGCATGCCCGTATAATGAAGCACTACGACTCAGCAATAAAAGGAATGAGCTATTAATAGACACTCCAACTTGGATGAATCTCAACCTGATTCTGCCGAGTGAAGGAAGCCAGACAAGGAGCGCAGAGTACATACCAGAACATTTCATTTAGATGAAATTCTAGAAAATTATCACACTAATTGATGATGGCAGAAAATGGATAAGTGGGTGCCTGAAGATGGGTTGGGGCCTGGTGGGATAGGGGAGAGAGATGACAAAGGGGCGTGAGGAAACTCTTTATGATGATGGATGTGTTCCCTATCTTTTTGTTGATGTTTTTGTTCTTTTAGAGACAATGTCTTGCTTGGTTGCCCAGGCTGGAGTGCAGTAGCCCGATCGCAGCTCACTGTAACCTCAAGTTCCTGGGTTCAAGTGATCTTGCTGCTTCTGCCTCCTGAGTAGCTGGGACCATGGGTGCATGGCACCACACTTGGCTAATTTTTAATTTTTTTTTTTTTTGGTAGAGACAGGGTCTTGCTATTTTCTCCAGGCTGGTCTCAAACTCCAGAACTCAAGAAGTCCTACTGCTTCGGCCTTCCAAAGTGCTGGGATTACAAGCATGAACCACCATTCCTGGCCATGTTCACTATCCTTGATTATGGTGGTGGTTTTGCTGGTTTCTACACATGTCAAAACTTATCAAATAGTACATTTTTAATATGTGTAGTATTTTGCATGTAAAATATATACCTCAATCAGGGTGGATTTTTTTGGAAAGTGTTAATTTAAAAATTATCTGTAATACTCTTAACCTTTAGCCCTTGGTGTTGGCCAAAATGACTTCTCATGCATAATGCTTTGCAGAGGCAGCCTCATCTCCTTGTCTGGCAGTAAGCCATGTGGTAGGCAAATGCTTTGATCATCATCATAGCTATAGTTCTAGCACCTGACTCATAGGAAGTATTTAACATGTGTGTAGTAATAATACTTCATGCTTAGAAGTTATATGCATCTAAGAGTCACTAAAGAACTGTGAAAGTGTGCTTTCCCAGTTTTAAGAGGTAACAGCTGTGAAGCACTGTGTATAACAAGAACATGTATTTCTTTCAAATACACAGAAGAAAATCAAGGAATAACTTAGCAAGGCCTGTCCTGCAAGACATTCTGAGAACAATGATCCAGCCAGTGACTCAGAATCTAACGTATGTCCAAGAGTCATCAACCTCAAAATGCTGAGCAAAGCAAACTCAACATGGCTAAAGAAAAGACTCACTTCTGGTGGAAAAACTACATGTAAATTGGGCACCAGAAAGAAAGTAATTTCACTTATGCAAACACAACTGAACTAAAAACAGAGACTAAAGAGAGCTGCTATAACTCACACCAAATATTTAGTAGCTGTGATTTTCATTTTTATTGCAGAGTTCAATTTATAAAAACAACAAAATTTATTTAACATCTGTTATGTGTCAACAGTGTGGTAGTCATCCTGTCATCTTTAAGGCTGTTAAGCATTAAAATAAATTACAGGATGCAATGAAATCTCCTTTCCAAGAAATCTTTATCATTTGGATACAGAATATATCTCTACAGAATGAAATCTACATAGATCTTTCAGGAGACCAAGAAATGGATAAGATTATCAGCTAAGGTGCCTCCTTGTCTATGACTTATTATTTTTAAGCTTTCCTGGCCATAATGCCTTACATAAAACATTAATTAATAGGACACCATGCCATTTCTCGCAGGTCTGGCTCAGTGATTGCCCACGAACAATGTAGAGGACATATTGGGTGTCTAGTTAACTGGGTTAAGTAAGGTCTGAAGCAATGGGAAAAAAAGGTATTTGGAAGTTCTTTCCTACAACTGAAATCCCACGCCCATCCATTCATTAAACATATAGTCAGTGAGTTCCTACTATGTCCCAGGAGTGTGCAATGGTGAGCAAACCAGATATATGGTCTCTGGCTACGTAGAGTCTAAGGGGAGTGAATAGATCCAAAAATAAATATACAATTACACATTGTAATAAATTGAAAAGATCTGTGTACAGTAGGTGGCAGAAAAAGGCTCAACGTGTTGCCTGGCTGTGATTTTCATTCTCTCCAGAAGCAAGAAAGGCATTGCTCCACTGCCTCCTAATTGTAGCAGCTTTTTTGTGTTTTGAAATTAGTAGTAATTATGCGCCCTTGACATTTTTGTGCTCTGAGTATGGCAACCTGCTTAGCAAGCATGGCCCGCTTCTCCCTGGGCATAACGACTGCGTAATTGGCAGGCAGGCCGGACTGACGTGTGCCACGCACAGAGCCGGAGCCAAACCCTGTTGCCAACTGCTTTAGGCTGGAGGGCCGCGCTCCTGGGTATGCAGCATGGGAAGGACGGCCGAGCTGCGTCAGTCTTTTGAGTCACGCTTACACGTATAGGTTAACCACAGTGATTTAAGCAGGTTCTGAACAAAGCTGGGGAAGAGAAAGGGAGAGTTTTGCTACAACAGAGGCAGGATTCTGAGTTCATTTCCAGGTTCTTTTCTTGTTTCCTCTGGAATACCTGGGCCCCCTGCAGCTCCAGAATGCCACGTGTTTGGAAGGAACAGTCCTGCCACTAGCTCAGAAAGGCTGAGTCCTATGAATTCTTCTGTCATGCTCCTAAGAAATCCTCAGCTCCTTTTTAGATACATGGCTTCATGAGACATGATGGGTGATATGCAAGAAGAGTCACTGTTATACCGTTTTATGTTTTTGCCATGTTGGCACTGTGCTGATTAGGGTTCATCTTTGATGTTAAAATACTAACGCAAACTGAGGATGTGATAAAAAGGCCTTTCAATGGGAAATGGACGTGAAGTATAATGGAAAGAAATGGTTCCGGAATGGATTTCCATAAAATGTGACAAGATTTTCTCAGTGCTATTCTTTAAAATCTCTGCTAATATTTGAACAAATACCAGATGTTAGAGCATTTCCATGGTATCCTATAGAGGGCTGGGTGCAAAGACATGCATTAATTTCCTATTAACAGAAAATATCTACTAAAATATAATATCTACACACAGATGCTCACTAAATGCCCATGGCATTTGTAATGACTAATTATTAATGAAGTGTGTGGCCCCCTTTTGACATCAAATAATCTAGTAGAACCTCACTTGGAGATCTTATACTTTTACTTGGTCGAGATTATATAAAAATGACCAAAAAAAAAAGACTCTGTGGAATGTCACTAAGTCTTGTATAAAAAGCAAAACCTCCAGCTGTGAGGTTTAGAATCTCATCTTCAACTGTCCCTGGGCAGCTATGAGTGAAATGGCAGGTCAATGTTCACTTTTCATAAATATTTAAATAATGTCACAATTAGCAATGCTATTCTGGGTAATTACTTAAATGCACTACATATTATTATAAAACAAAAATCTATAAAAATGTGATATATCAGTTTAATTATCTTGGGAAATATAATAAAAATGGAGCATAGTTTGTGTTTTGGTAGTTCATCTGATGTCACCAGCAATCAGCCAGCAAGCTTCATATTGATTTTAAATCAACTGTTACAATTAACAAAGCTTTTGTATCTGAGATTCAGCTGACAGAATTCATTTTGAAAAGCATTTAAAACTATTAGGCACAGGAGTCTCTGAAAAGATACCAAGCTCTGGCAATAAAACAACAAGAAATAAATAAAGACTAAAAACGGGAAAACAATCTCTCAGTGCACAAGATGTTCTATTATTTTAATGACCAGTCCCTAGATATTTTGACTGAAGATACAAAAAGAAAAACAAAGAAATATGTTTTCCTCAAAAACTATCACTTTATTTTTGTGCCACAGTTGTCATTTGTTTAAAATAAGGTGATAGAGAAGATAACTATGGTGATAAAAGCAATTTAGTAACCAAAGGAAATCAGTCTGTATCTCTAAAATCTTTGTATGAGAGTCCATCAGTGTGGTTGGCAAATGTTTTGCAAACACTTAGGGAATCTGCCATGAACTTTAAAGAGAAGACCCAGACAGCTTTTTGTATTTGTCCAGAAATCTGGGGAAACAAGGGGAAATTAAACCCAAGGCCTTTGTTATCCTAATTTAGCTCCATGTCCTTCCCCAACCATCCCCCGACCCACTGCTGGGACTTAGGCTCACACGCTGAAGTTACATTCCTTGGGAAATGTCATCAGTTGGCCCAGTTTGAAGGCTTTAAAAAAGCCTTGTCACTATGCAACTCATGTTGGCACTCAAAGCCCTGCTGTGTTGTACCTTGGACAGGTGTTTCTACAGAGTTTGGTGCTCAGCAGATGAAAACTTAGAGGCAGCAGGAGCTACTATATAAACTGCCTTGTGACAAAAGACCTCAACCATGGCTACACCTAGTCATCACCTGGGAGCTGGCCAACAAACATGCTGATGCCTGGACTCCACCCCTGGGGATTCAGATTTCACTGGTCTGGGAGTGGCCTGGCCGTCAGGATCTTTCTCTTCCTTTTCAAATATTAGATCATTAAATATGACATGTCTGATTTCCAATCAAGCGTGTAGTTTACTGTATCTCAAACAAGAAGCAGTGCAATTAATCAAATTATGCGCCTAAACTATCTAGTTTTGCCATCTTAACAGTAGCTTGTTTATGCCAATAGTGAGGAAACCTGGAGAGCGAGTGGCAATGAAATCGTGAAAGGTGTTTTCCATAGCTTGTTGAGAATTGAGTATTTTTCCTTGTAAGAATTGGTCCAACGCCTGGAAGAAGTGGTAGTCAATTGGTGCAAGATCTGGTCAATACAGTGGATGACAGAGAGTTTCCGAGTCCAGCCTCTGTAGTTTGAGCAGCCTTGTGCCACGTGTGGTCAAGTGTTGTCTTATAAGAGGATTGGCCTGATTCTATTGACCGATCTCAGCTGCTTAATCTCAAGCATCCTCATCATTCCATCCAGTTGGTTGCTGTAGACATCCACTGTAATCTACTGACCAGGTTTCATGAAACCGTGGTGGATAATACCAGTGCTGGACCACCAAACAGACACCATTAGCATTTTTTTGATGAATATTTGGTTTTGAACTGTGTTTCAGCACTTCATCTTTATCCAACCATTGTGCTGAATGCTTGCAATTGTCAAAAAGAATCCATTTTTCATCACATGTAATAATACAGTGTAGAAATGGTTCGCCTTTATGTCATGGCAGCAAAGAAAGGCAAGCTTCAAGATGATTTCTCTTCTGACGCTCATTTAATTAGTGGTACCCATCTATCCAGTTTCTTTACCTTGCCCGTTTGTTTCAAATGGTCCAATATTGTTGAAATAGTAATATTAAATCTTGCTGCTAATTCACACATAGGTTGAGATGGAGTCGCTTCCACTACAGTTTTCAGCTCATGATTATCACCCGTGGTCTCAGGTCACCCGCATGGCTGATTTTCAAGATTAAAATCATCAGAATGTAACTTCTCAAACCATTGACATACTGTGTATTCATTAGCCACATCCTTTCCAAACACTTCATTGATATTTTGAGCTGTCCGTGCTACATTCATGCCATGACGGAACTCATATTTGGAAATAAAATGAATTTTTTATTTATCCACGGTTTCACAAAAATTACTCTAAACATTTTTTTGAAAGATAATCCCAAGCCAAAATGTGCATTTGAAAGATTGAAGATGTACATTCACAATAAAAATAAAATAAAAAGGGTCAAAGTGAAATGTCAGAGCTATCAACTGTCAAACTTAGTACTTAAGGAAATTGGACATTTCATACGTAATAACCTAAATCACTGTAGATTCACAGGAGGTTGCAAAGTTTTCCCTAATGGTTACATCTCACATAACCATAGTACAATATTAAACCCAGGAAACTGACATTGGTACGATGTGTGTGTATAGCTGTCTGCCATTGTATCACATGTGTAGATTCATGTAACTGCCAGTGCCATTAAGATACAGACCTATTCCATCACCACGAAGATCTCCCTTTATAGGATCACCTACCCTGCTTGTCCCCGACATCCCAAACCCCTGAAAAACACTAATCTGTTCTCCATTTCTATAGTTTTGTCATATCAAGAATGTTATATAAATGGAGTCATACAGTATATACCCTTTTGAGACTCGCTTTTTCACTCAGCATAATGTACTTGAGATGCACTTAGTTTGAGTATATTGAGTATATTGAGTTCATTCCTTTTTATTGCTGGTATGAATGTCCCATAGTTTGGGGCTATTACAAATAAAGCTGCCAGGAACATTTGTATAAAAGTTTTTGTGTAAAAACATAAGTTTTCATTTCTCTGGCGTAAATGCCAGGAGTGCAATTGCTATATCATGTTAAGTATATGTTTAGTTTTTTCAGAAACTGCCAAACTGTTTTCCTGAGTGGCTGTATCATTTTACATTTCCACCAACTATGTATGAGAGATCCAATTTCTCCTCATTCTTGCCAACATTTGAGATTGTCACTATGTTTTATTTTAGCCATTCTGTAGGTGTGTGGTAGAATTTCGTTGTGGTTTAGTTTACATTTCCATCATAACTAGTGATATTGAACATCTTTTTATGTGCTTATTTGCCATCTGTACATCCTCGCCAGTGAAATATCTCTTTATGTCTTTTGCCCATTTTCCAATTAGTTTTGGGCATGAGCCAGAGAGATGGAGAGGGTGGTGGTACATCAAAAAGTTCCTTGAAGGCCTGGCACGCTGGCTCACCCTTGTAATCCTAGCACTTTGGGAGGCTGAGGTGGGAGGATTGGTTGAGGTCAGGAGTTCAAGAACAGCCTGGGCAATAGAGAGACCGTGCATCTACGAAACAATAAGAAAAATTAGCTGAGCATGGTGGCGCATGCCTATAGTCCCAGCTACTCCAGAGGCTGAGACAGGAGCATTGCTTGAGCCCAGGAGTTTGAGATTGCTGTGAGCCATGACAACGCCACTATACTCTAACCCTGGCAACAGAGCAAGACCCTGTCTCTAAAAAAGAAAAAGGAAAAAAGGTTCCTTGAGTGTTTTCTAATATGCAGCCAAGTTCAGGGAGCACTGCTTTATGATAACTTCTCTATGTAGATATACTCTAACTTAAGCCATTGCACCTGTGCTAATATTAAAATTAGGCCTGGATGGGTGCTGGCTAACTACAGCCAAGAGATAGAGTCCTCCATGCCTACAGTCCAAGAGATAGAGAACTGGAGGCATTTCCCATGACCCCGGGTTCTTAGCATACACTCACCACAGGGCTAGAAGAGTGTCTGAGACCTACAGATAATAATTCTCGAAATGTGGTCCAAATACCTTCTGCTTCAGAACCAGGGCATGTGTACGTGTGTGCGCACTTGTGCACATGTGTAAAGAATGGTGTGATTCCTGGGTCCCAACCCCCAGGCCTAGAAAATCAGAACTTTTGAGCACGGGTCCTGGAAATCTGCATGCATACACCAGGTGATTTCCATGCTCTGAAAAATTTGAGACCTACCTTGCTGGAGGAAGACTGGAGACCCAACTCAACACTTCAGGGCACAGGTGGTGGCCTTCTATTAAGGAATTGGTTGAAAGAGGACTTGCCTTGAGCCAATTTGTGGAATAGAAAATTGTGTTTTATTCCAGAGATGTGGGCAACAGAAAGAGGTAGGATAGCATGTCAATGGGCTTTCATAGACCACCAAGCTGGGCTTCCAGAAGCAATGCTTACATGTAGCATCATGCCTCTGTGTTGTGAAAGACTAATTTGTAGTGATCAATGTGGAAATAACTAACATTTATGGAGCACTAATTAGTGCTAGGCTTTTCCCACATGCCAGCTCTTTTAATATTTCTTTCTTTTCTTTCTGTCTTTTCTTTCTTTTATTTTCCCTTTCTTTTCTTCTCTTTTCTTTCTTTTCTTTCGACAGAGTGTCACACGCACTGTTGCCCTCGCTAGAGTGCAGTGGCATCAGCCTAGCTCACAGCAACCTCCAACTCCTGGACTCAAGCAATCCTACTGCCTCAGCCTCCTGAGTAGCTGGGACTACAGGCACACACCACCACACCCAGCTAATTTTTCTATTTTTTGTAGAGATGGGGTCTTATTCTTGCTCAGGCTGGTCTCGAACTCCTGGCCTCAAGCGATCCCCCACCTTGGCCTTCCTGAGTGCTAGGATTACACACTCAGCAGTCCTTTAATTCTTATAACAACTTAGAGAGAGGTTATTATACTCTCCACATCGTAGATGAGGAGACTGAGGTTCAGAGAGGTCTGGCCATCTGCCCAAGATCATAGAGCTGGTAGATGGCAGCTCTCCTGGAATCCTCCTTATCTCTGTCGTTGGTTGTCCCAAACTCCCATTTTTATTAATTTTTTAGAAGACCTACTTAAACCTCATTTTAAAAAAGGAATGATGAGAATTTATAAATATGTTTACATAGCCCCGAGTAGCCTAACTGATCACCATTGGTGTGACTGAAATAATTACAGTGGGGACGTTGTATTTCTGAGTGTTTCCCGGGGGTCTTGCTGCAGCCTCAACCGTGCATGCCAGGCTGGGCCTGGGCATGAGTGTGGCGCTGTCTGGAGCACCGAAGGGCAAACGACTGTGCAGTGCTGAGCCACACCCTTAAATGCACACGTGCGGCCCGTGTCCTTTTACACAGCCACAGTTAAATGGCTCATGCAGGTGAAAGCCCTTTTGTTTCCCAGCTTCTGTGCTGAGTCATCTTGGACGCTTGCCTCAGTTCTCGGTGTGGCTTTGACATAATGATATTTTCATAACACATGCTGCTTCATCGTTCACAATCCTGGTTATGTGCCAATTTGTGTGTTTGAGCCTCAGGGAAGGTGAGAGCTGTGGACGTAAGGGTAGGATGAAATGGTTTCCTCCCTTGCTTTTTAAATTTGGAACCTAAGCCTGCCTCCAGGGCTCCTGGCCTTCGGGGTTCCCCTAGAAATCAGAGCCCGAGGCGAGGTGAAGGTGCGAGGCTCTATGGAGAGCAGCAAGGGGGAGGGGCAGTCAAGGAGAGACTGGGGTGATGCCGACCCAGCTGGCCAGGGTGTCACAGAAACCACGCCTGTCACTCAGACACACGGGACTCTCTGGAGGGGCCGTGTGGAACCACTGCATCTTGAAATTGTTGTCACAGGGAGGAAAGGAGAGGAGTTCATCTGCTGGTCCCTGCGTCTCTGACTGTCACTGGTCAAAGCTTGTCCTCTGGGGACTCAGCTCTCCCTCGATTCCGGCTTGCCCCCTAGCCTTCCAGCAGCTGCAGGGCAGCCACCTTCTCTGTCCCAGCCAGACCACAAGGTGCTTCATCTGTGTCCGCGGGTGGTGGGAAGAGCCAGTGGCCCGTGGTAGGCTGGGCTGTGAAGTTCCTGCGGCTCCCATAGGTGGGCATTATAGCAGCCATGCCCGCGCCTGGCTCTCTGCCCTCATCCAGGGGAGGCCACGGCTGCAGGTGGTGGCGGAGAGGAGGTGACAGTGGGAAGGTGGGGCTCCCCACCACTGAGCAGGCAGCCAGGGGCCCAGCAGGCAGCCAGGCCGAGCAAATAGCATGAAAGCTGGGCAGCAGGGACAGTGGCCCAGTGTCACCAGTGTCACAGGGCAGGACCTGTTCTCTTCTCACATCACTGCCTCCTCGTGAGACCACCCCCCATTGGCATGCCTCCAAAGTAGTGCAGGGGCTTTGATGCTTGTTATGGGTTTAACTGTAACCCGCCCCCCCCAATTCACATGTTGGAGTCCTAACCTCCAGGATCTCAGAATGTGCCCTGATAAGGAGAAGTAATCTAACAGAGGTAATCAGATTAAAGTAAGGTCATTAGGACAGGCTCTAATCCAATCTGGCTTGTGTCCTTATAAGAAGGGGAAATTTGGACACAGAGACACATGTACATAGATGCAAGATGGTGTGAAGAGGCATTGGGAGAGGACAGATATCTACATGAGAAGGACAAAGGCTGGAACAGATCGTTGCCTCACAGCCCTTGGAAGGAAACCATTCTGCCTTGATCTTGGACTTTGGGCCTCCAGAACTGTGAGACCAATAATTTGTGTTGTTTTAGCCCCCCAGTTTGTGGTACTTTTTTATGGCAGTTCCAGCAAACTCGTACAATTCTGGAGAGCCAAGAAAAACAAAAAAAAAAAAAAAAAAAAAAAAAAAAGAAAGAAAGAAAGAGAGAGAGAAAAGAAAAGAAAAGAAAAAAGAAAAGAAAATCCTGGCCAGTTTGTTGAGCTTTTTACAGACTGTAAACCACCTTGGTATACATCATGTCCCCTGGCGGGCTGTCTTCATGGGCAGGAGACCCGTGCAGTTACGCAGGGCTCTGCTCTCAGGGCACCCAGCACGTGGAGGAGCCCCAGAGGAAGGCTCAATGCTCTACTGTTGCCATCTGAAAATTATTCATCATTTTTTAGCAAGGTCCCCACATTTTCATTTTGCACTGGGCCCCACACACTGGGTAGCAGATCTTGTCACTGATTATCCCAGGAATCCTGTGAAGTAAACAAAGACGTTATCATTATTTGTGTTTACTAACTTTGATGAAGTCAAAAGTTAGAGATGTTAAGCAACTTGATCAAGGTCAACAGAACTACACAGAGCTGGATCAAGAACTGATATCTCTGATGCAATGACTTCTGTGTTCTAGCCAACGTTGAGATTCTGTAATTCTAGAACCTATTTAGAAAGTGAGAAAATTTGGAGGTCAACGTTTGCACAGCCACTTTGCTTTCACTCAGTTATCCTGGCTAAAGTTCAACACCTAAAAACAGGCTCAGGGTCTTCTGGGTGGTCAAGGGATTCCTTTACCAGCCTTGACTGGCAGTATTGTCTCTCTTGTGGGTCCTCTCTAGTCTGCTTTGATTAGTGTTTCTACTAGACATCCTATCTCTGGAAAAGCAGGGTTTTGCCTGCCTCAGCCCCAGGTCAACCTTGCTTGGGTTCAAATACAAACTGCTGACCTCACCCCACTGAATCTGTGCCAAAGTCCTTGAGAAAATCCTTTAGGACTCAATCAATGAACCTTCAATCCAGAACCCAATCTAGAACCCAATCTAGAACCTTCCTAGGTTCTAGATATTCAGACTCTTGTCTTTCCTGGAATAAGCGAATCCCTCTAATCTGTCTGTTACGGAGTTTCACTATCTCTCTCAATCTCATTCTGTCCTCTCTCTTCTCCCTGTGTCCTCCTTTACTAATGCTCTTCCATCAGGCCAAATGTCCCTGCCCCTTGGATTTCCTTTGATTTTCCTACCTTTTCCTCACCCTCTGTTCCACCACCAATTTCCAGTAGCCTCTCAGTTCTTCACGGCTCTGCCCCCAGCATCACCAAACATGTCCTATCACCAGTGTCCTAAAGAAACATTTATCAAAGTTGTGTTTCATGTACTCTTGAGTCCCACTCAACTAGGTCATTTTCCAAATCCCCCTACATTTTTAGAAGAGGTAAAAGGAGATTTTAGAATTTAAATTTATTTATTTATATTTTTTTACCATAGCATGCACCACTGGAGGGTGAGGTATGTTGCGATTATATTTTGCTATTGCTTATTTAATCTCTGAGGTAGACATAAGTTGCTTGCACTTCTTTTTTTCCTGGTATGCAACTTCTCCTCCATTCTTTGTGGGTCTGGTGGGGCTGTGGGGCCCCCTTCCCATGTGACCTATGGCAGCCAATCAGAGTATCCTATCCCCCTCATGATTGGATCAAGAATTGCCATGTGACACAAGCAGCACCAATCAGAATCATCCTTGACAAGGGGTATATATAAAAGCTGGAGAGAGAAAGTCTCTCTTCCTCTACCAATGGGCAAGCATATAGACCAAGGCTAAAAGGGAATTAAAAACTAAATGAGGTTCGAGAGTGAGATCTAGATTGAAAGACTACAGCTTGACAAGATGGCTAGTGGTGGTTACTGGCTCACAGAGTCAATGCAGATTGAATTGGCCAGCACCCACTCTGGTGGTGGTAGAGAAAACTACAGTCTAGCAAATAGGGCTTTGGTGAAAACCCAGTGATGGTTGAAATAAGAGTGAGTAGTACTCTAAGGAAGCTTTTCTTTTTTTAATGTATGGGGATTTCTGGGTTGTTACAATGCTTGGGAAGTGCTTTTGGCATTGGGAGGCAGGAAAGCTAGACTCTTGGGATGTACAGGACAGTTCTACAAGATGAAGAATTCTCCCACTACCTGCGCTCCCACTGCAGGAGAGAGAAAGGCCAACTTGTAGAGAGAAGCAGAATTCTGGTGTCACTGAGCGACCCCATGTAACCCAGCCCTGCAGATACCTGAGATCCCCCCTCAATCTGTATCTTTTCCATTTAAGCCTGTTAGAGTTGGATTTGGCCACTTGCAATAAAAAGAGAACTAACAATTTCACACATGGAAGGAGTAACAAGTGCTCTGATCTTTTTGCAATTGCCTCCCATAAATTTCTTCACATTAAATTAGCCTTTCATGTTAAACTAGGTGAGCCTTCCATCTACCCACATAATGTGACCATGTCATTCCCTTGCCTAAATTCCATTCCTTTCCTTCCCTCCCTTTCCTCCCTTTCTCCCCCCCTTCGCTTCCTCCCTCCCCCCCACTCTCTTCTCTCTCTCTCTCTCTTTCTTTCTTTCTTTCTTTCTTTCTTTCTTTCTTTCCCTTCCTTCCTTCCTTCCTTCCTTTTCTTCATTCCTTCCTTTCCTTCCTTTCGTTCCTTTCCTTCCTTTCCTTCCTTCCTTCCTTCCTTCCTTCCTTCCTTTTCTTCATTCCTTCCTTTCCTTCCTTTCGTTCCTTTCCTTCCTTTCCTTCCTTTCCTTTCTTCCTTCCTTCCTTCCTTTCTTTCTTTTTCTTTCCTCCCATCTCAGCCTCCCAAAACACTGGGATTGCAGGTGTGAGCCACCATGCTCAGCCTCAGCTGCCTAAATTTCGTATTGCCTCCTCCCTGCCTAGAGGTTCCAGAACAAAGCACAGAAAGTCCCCATGCCTGGAATATATTTCCAACTTCTCTCTTCCAGACTCAGATTAATCATCAAATGCCTCATGGAAAGCCTTCTGTGAACACCCTGTTAGACGAATGTCCCTCTTCTGTGCTCCCAAAGCACACAACATATACCTCTATCTTATGACCATTTTATATTAAATCATCTGTTAGTGTATCTGTCTTACACACTAGACTAGAAGATTCCCAGATTCAGGAATTGTATCTTTTTTCTTTCCTTTTCAGTCGACTGGTTATATAATCATTGTATGTGTTTATGGGATACAGAGTGATATTTTGGTATGTACAATGTGTAATAATCAAATCAGGGTAACTAGCATATCCATCACCTTGAACATTTATCAGCTGTTTGAATTGTGAACATTCAAAATCCTTTCTTTTAGCTTTTGGAAAATATAATAAGTTATAGTTAACCATATTCACTCGACAGTGCTGCAGAATGCCAGAACTCATTCCTCCTATTTAGTTGCAATTTTGTGTCCATTAACCAATCCCCATTCTCCCCTCCCCCAACCTTTCCCAGCCTCTCATTCCCATAATTCTACTCTCTACCTCCATGAGCTTAAATTTTTTTTTTTAGCTCCTACATATTAGTAAGAACATACAGTATTGATCATTCTCTGCCTGACTTATTTTGTTTAACATAATATCCTCCAGGCTCCTCCATGTTGCTGCAAATGACAGGATTTCATTCTTTTTAATAGCTAAATAGTATTTTATTGAGTATATATACCACATTTTCATGAACCATTCATCTGATGATGGACATTTAGGTTGATACCATATCATTGCTATTGTGAATAGTGCTGCAATATACACGGGGGTGCAGATATCCCTTTGATATACTGATTTCCTTTCCTTTGGATAAATACCCAGTAGTGGGATTGCTGGATCGTATTATGGAAGATCTATTTTTAGTTTTTTGAGAAATCTCCATAGTGGCTATATTAGATTACATTCCCACCAACAGCGTGTAACAGTTCCTTTTTTTCACCATCCTCACTAGCATCTGTTGTTTTTTTGTCTTTTTGATAATAGCTATACTAACTAGGGTGAGATGATATCTCATTGTGGTTTTTATTTGCATTTCCCTGGTGATTAGTGTTGTTGAGCATTTTTTCATTTAATTTTTGGCCATTTGTATGTCTTCTTTCGAGAAATGTCTATCCAGATCCTTTGCCCACTTTTTAATCTGATTATTTGTGGTTTTTGCTGTTGAATTGTTTGAGTTCCTTGTATATTCTGGATATTAGTCTCAGGGGTTGTATCTTTTTCAACTTTGTCTTCCACAGCACCTAGTGCATAATGGCTGGCACATAGTGGGTCCTTGGAAAAGGTTCTATTGAACTGAACTGGACCTTGTTATAGTTCTAATATGATAGCCTTCCTGATGTATCTGGTCCTTAAGTCATCCCAGATACATCTGGGATAGCCTGCAATTTATATAATATATCATTCTTTGAACCAGTAGTGTACCTATGATTATTGTAAGGCCCTTGTATGAAAAAAAGCCCTTTAAAGACAAATAATTTCTTAAATGGCTTGAATTACTCAGTTGAACAAAGAAAAGTGATAGAATTGCTACCTTATGACTACAGGAATGAAAGCACTTTTATTTACACAAGTCCATTTTAGTTCCCCAGGCAAGCATGACACTCCCCAGGGAGACAAACAACACTCTTTAATCAGAGGTGAGGAGCCAGTCCACTAGAGTTTGTTTCCTTTTTGGAATGGTGAAGGAAATAAGATTGCTCCTAAGCCTAGCAAGCCGTTGTGCTTTGGCCTGGTTTTGGGAGTGGAGAAACTTGCCCCTGTGGTATCTGAGCATCCAGCTCCCTATCTGTGGATATAAACAGCATTCACATTTTCTCTTTAGTGTCTCACAGTATACCCTTGTTCTTACTGTTTTTGTCTCAGAGGAGATGGCAGGGTGAAGAGAGTGAGGCGAAGTGAAGAAATGTGTATTTTTAGCCATGACACAGCCAAATGTTCTGAGTCTTCTTTTATAACCACATTTAAAAATAAATATCAAGAGTTAGGAATTAAGTGATTTCTAAGTGTCCACATCCTCCTTGCTTCCTTAATGTGGGCCTGTCATCTTCTGACCTGGTTACCCCTGTGTGGTATTTCTTTAAACTCCAGATATTTAAATTATTTACCGGTGGAATGCATAGAATTTCTTAAGATATCCCATGCAATGCTTTTGTTTTTCCAGTCAAAATATGCACCTTTATCCTAAGTTTAATAATATAACCGTTCATATACAAAGTTAGTTATAAGCATGAGTTACCATGAAAATCATACATTTAGTTGTGCGTGCACTCACTTATTCATTCTCAAACATATCGTAAGGGCAAGGCAAATGTACATAAAGATAAATAGACACTGTGCTTTCTGGGAGTCACCATCTAGACAACTCTCACAGGATGGTCTGAAGTTTGCTGACATTAGAATCGCCTGAGGTTCTTGGTAAAATGTAGATGCCTGGGCTGTACTCTAGTTTTTTAAATTAGATCATATATTTTCATGTCTTCCAAATGCCTTCTAAATAAAGAATGTGACTACTTTCAGGAAGAATTGATGCCATGAAATTCATAAGGCTTTGTTTGTGTGTGTGTGCATGTGTGTGTGTGTGTGTGTGTGTGTGTGTGTGTGTGTGTGTGTGTGTGTACCCTTAGTCAGGTCTCCAGAAGGTACTAGATTTTACTTTAACCGTGAGGACTTGGCCAGGCACAGTGGCTCACGCCTGTAATCCTAGCTCTCTGGGAGGCTGAGGCAGGCGGATTGCTCGAGGTCAGGAGTTTGAAACCAGCCTGAGCAAGAGCGAGACCCCGTCTCTACTATAAATAGAAAGAAATTAATTGGTCAACTAATATATATAAAAAAAATTAGCCGGGCATGGTGGCGCATGCCTGTAGTCCCAGCTACTCAGGAGACTGAGGCAGCAGGATCGCTTGAGCCCAGGAGTTTGAGGTTGCTGTGAGCTAGGCTGATGCCACAGCACTCACTCTCGCCTGGGCAATAGTGAGACTCTGTCTCAAAACAAAAACAACAACAACAAAAAACCAATGAGGACTTAACTACTGTGGCAATGAACCCTATGTTTAAACCTCACTCTTACTCTTATTAGTTTCATGGCCTGGAGAATGATATCCAACTTCTTTCTTTTCATTTTCACATCTGTAAACTTAGAAAAAAGCTCACCTCACAGAGTTACTTTGAGAATTAGATGGAACAACATTTATAAGGTCTTAAGCCAGCACCAGGCATGTAATGATGGCAGCTAGCAGGAATTCTGGAATTAAGTATACTCTTCGAAAAGGAGATTTATTTTTCCATAATAAACTATTTTTTATGTCCCAGATATATGAAATCACAGGAATCAAACCATTAACTCCCTTCTCCCACTGCTCTATACCCTGTGGTTTAGAATGATTTAAAATATTTTTTTCAATTAACAACTTTATTGAGATATAATTTATGTACTGTAAAAGTCATTATTTAAAGTATAAAATTCAATGGATTTTTAGTATACTTACAAAACTGTGCAACCATCACCACTATCTAATTTTAGAATATTTTCAAGATGAGTTTTTACTGTGTGTGTGTGTGTGTGTGTGTGTGTATGTGTGTGTGTTAGTGTCCTTAGGGTAAGGGAGCTTGTCCAATAGAATTTTAAAAAAGAAATATACAATATTATATACATTGTAGTGGATATTAGTATTTCGTTCTTTACATACCTTGTGAGACTACAAGTACTTTCTGTAAGACACTATTTTTATCTTCCTAATTCTTCTTCCAGAATTATCTTCAAAATTTATTCACATTATTTTAAATATCTTCAATTGTGATAGATCTTCTTTTGAAGATAAATGTGAAAGTTATCAAAAATAGTGATGGCCGGGTGCGGTGGCTCAAGCCTGTAATCCTAGCTCTCTGGGAGGCCCAGGTGGGCGGATCATTTGAGCTTAGGAGTTCCAGACCAGCCTGAGCAAGAGCGAGACCCCATCTCTACTATAAACAGAAAGAAATTAATTGGCCAACTAATATATATAGAAAAAATTAGCCAGGCATGGTGGCATATGCCTGTAGTCCCAGCTACTTGGGAGGCTGAGGCAGCAGGATTGCTTGAGCCCAGGAGTTTGAGGTTGCTGTGAGCTAGGCTGATGCCACGGCACTCACTCTAGCCTGGGCAATAAAGTGAGACTCTGTCTCAAAAAAAAAAAAAAAAAAATAGTGATTAGCTTCCATGACTAATGGGGCTATTTTGGAGGTCAAAACTAGTTAATGCTATTTTGGAGGTCAAAAAATTCAAGGATTGGCTATAAGTTAGCAAGACAGGTGATCTAGCAAACTCTGAAAGTGTAAAGAATGAACAAATGAATAAAAACATCAGTGAATATCGATTTTTAAAGTATAAGTTTGTTGTAATCATTTAGGGAGATGATGTTAAGTCAATCCAGGAATTAAATGAATTCTGACAAACTTTCTGCCAAGGTGTCTACTATGACACTTACGTTGTACTATGACTGTGTATCTGGCTACATGTCCCATCAGCAATGAGCTTCTCTAGGGTAGGGCCTTGTAATATTTGTCTAAATATTGCCAACACTTAACTCTGTTCCTGACACAGTGGAAGCATTCAGTGAGTGTCCTTTGAAAAACTGGAGTGTCAGCCTCATCAGCTGTAAGCTGCCCACGCACTTGCACAGGTAATATTAAATACCTTTACGAATTACCTGCCTTGACAGAAAACTTAGTCAGTGGAAGCTTCTGTTCCTATATTTACTTGTCAACAGTATCATCTTGAAATATCCAGCTAAAAGAAAATCTGTGCAATTAAATAACCAGATGCATCATATGGGGATGATTAATTTAAACCATTTCTAATATAAACAGTACATGTTTGCTATTATTAATGCAGGCTGAGAAAGAAGTGCAGATTTTCTTCAAAATGTATAAAAAGTATAAAGCAAAAAATGTCTACATTTTAGGGTTCTTTATTTGGCTTTCAAATTGTTTCTGCTTTAATAATCCATTCCTATGATTTTAACATTGTCTGAAGGGTTGGACAAGGAAATAGATACCTGGTATGAAGATTTTTAAAATGCATTTCTAGGTTCTGCTTCCATAACATCGTATAACATGTTTTGCAGTCTGCCTGTTTATCTTTGCAAGGAGAGACACATTGCTGATATAAAATAATGCCTTCTTTATAAGTCACGTGTGTTTTGTTCTAGGGTTACACTTGCAACCTAGGTATTCCAACCCAGAGCTCTGAGCCACTGAATTCCCCTGCAGTAACTTAAGGAACCAGTTGAAGAATAAATTTTCTGTCAATGCAGGTAATTTGTACAGGTATTACTTGTGTGTGCAAGTGCATAGGCAGCTTAGAGCTGATGAGGCTGACACTCTGGTTTTTCATGGGACACTCACTGAGTGCTTCCCCTGTGTCAGGAACAGGGGCAAGTGTCGGCAATATCCAGACAAACATTATAAGGCCCCTGCCCGAGAGAAGCTCATTGCTGATGAGACATGTAGCCAGATACACATTCATAGTACACTTTAAGACTTGGAAACAAATCCCCCCTGAAAAGCAAATGCCAATGCTGCTATTGCTGCTCCTACCTCAAACAGATTCACATATGTGGTTAGGTGAACCGAAAGGTGTATCCTCCTTCCTCCTGCAGCCAGGAGAGAAACCTAAAGCTTAGAGAGAAGATGAGCCATTTGCCCTCCATTTAAGTAGGAAAAGATTAATAATATCTTAAGCATGATAAGGCCAGGATTGCTAGTAAAAAACAAGGTAAAGTCACATAAATAGGAGGTAAATAAATTTGTTTAGATAAAAAAAAATAAGGCACCCAGATAGACATTAATCACAGTGGCAAGATATGTTTGGTTTTAGATACTCCAGGAGAAAACCCACTGGCTGCACCTACTGGAACCTGCTGTACCATTTGACAGCCCCTTCTCCCTGCCCTCATCCATGGGACCAGAGCACATCCAATTTCCTCCCCAGGGACTCAGCACACCCAGGTCTTGAAATTAGAGACGTTTCCCTCTATAGAGCAATAGTCAGTGGACAGAGAAGAAAAGTCATGGACATTCACCAGACACTACAAAATGTGCAAGCCATGAGAAGACACCAAGGTAGAGGGACACGTGATTATTTCTGTAAGAGAAGAGGGAGCAAGAGTTGATCCAAGGAACATCAATGAAAAGGAAGGACATGGGTTAAAGGGAAGGGAGGCGTCAGGGAGAGGGAAGAGAGAGCAGATGAGACACCATCTAAAGACCAAGAGAGGACCTGCAGTCCCACTCAAAGACACACCCCAATCCAGGATTGGTGCAGGACAGCCCACTGCTGAGTTACCGAGGGGATGGTTTCCTGTCCCGTGTTGACCACTGTGGTCTCCAGGGCCAGCCTGAGTGTCCTCTCAGAGACACACATCCAACTGGAAAAACAGCCAGGTGGTCTCTGATGGCCCCACCCATGTACCCCTCCTTACAGGCAAGCTAGAGACCCACCTGTGAGCGGAAAAGGAAGGAACCTGCTGTATGGTTTTACATATCAACTCTTGTCTTAATTTGCCTTCTAATTAAAAGCAGTTAACTAAATCTTACTTCACTTTCAGTTGAGTAAAAGGGCTGAATTTGATGATAAAGCTAACACGACATAAAAATGTGGTGACATGAATTTCCCTACTCTTCTCCTCCTTAGAATTCCAAACATTTTGGGAATCTGCATTTATTTTGACTGATAGTCTAGATTTACAAAAAGATACACGAAGGCATGATCGTTAACATTACCAAGAAAACTTAATATAACCAAAGCACACATAATAAGATTTTCTTATGATACTTTATTCTCTAAATGCATTTAAAATGTAATTCCAAAAACTCAAAATATGTTTAGGAAGACAAGGGTAGGGGATGTTTGTTGATTATTTCTGGGACATCCATTTCCCACCTTTCTCTTCTTAATAGATATGGAATTTCCCAGCCAGGTGGTTTGGGTGAAATTGGTTTCACCGCTCCTGGTGCTAGAGCAGCTCTGACTGGCTTCATCCAATTAGAACGATCTGCCTCTTGTAGCCATGTAGATTGGTTCCAGTATGGGCACTTGGCTGCAATCAGGCCAATCAAAGCTAATGAGATGAAATTAGGGGATTTTGATTAAGCTATTAGAGAAGTGAAGCTTTCCAGCTGGGTGTGACCAGTAAGCATGTACATCTGGGAGTTTCCAAAAGCTATTTGGGGACCAGAACAGGAGGGCTTGTTGAGACTAGACCACTAAGCACCAAGGTGGCAGAGCTAACAGGTGGAGAAGAGAAACTGTGTCCTGGTCACAGTGTTGGAGCCATAGATATAGCCTCATTTGGGGGAACCTACACAAATAAATAAATTTGCTTTTCTGAGCCAGTTTGGGTCAGGTTTTTCTGTTACTTGCAACCCAGACATCTTAACTGATGGAAAAATGCACCATGTAAAGGGTAACATAACACACAGGCCTAAAACTTTCGTGCTGATCATTTGGGCTTTCATTTTCATAATGAAATCACAGGAAAAACCACAGAATACTGGCAATACCCACAGGGTGTGTAGAAAGGAAATTGGTTCTTTCCCCAGTTTGCTAACTTTTCTTTTTCTCTTCTTTTTTCTTTTCCTTTCCCTCTCTCAACTTCCAAAGAAAACACTTGAATAAATCCTATTGGGCTGAAACCAAGTGCACTGAACACTGCATTCATTTTGCAGAAAGGTGATGAGACTCTCACAATGTCAAGTGTGTGGTGTCCTAGAGTGTCAGTAATCTAGATTTTCCTTCCTTTTGTGGGTAAATACACTTTGACCTCTTAAATGCCCATCTATCTGCCATTCTCATCTAGTGAAGAGAAAACAGCCTTAATTCCCCACTGCAGGATAAACCCCAGGCAGGTGTCAATGTCAACTGCAGATGCCCCAGTACTAACCCTGTGTTCTCTTCCTTCAGATTTTGGGGTCCATTTTGAACCCTTTTAGTATCATTCACCACAGGGCAAATATTTGTAAATGTCCGTTCATCACGATAATGCTAATCTAATTGTTTTGGTATCTGATTAAAGCACATTTTGTACATGTCAGGTGTACACATGGTGGAGTTATCCCTCTATCCACACCACCCCTACCTATTATGGGGCATTTGCACTAGACCTTGCCTTAATTGGTCAACAGTTAAGTTTATTTATCTATCTGGTACAACGTACACTCTTCTGGTGAGGGGCACACTGAAATCCCTGACTTCGGCATGATACAACTCATCCATGTAACAAAAAACACTCCTACCTCCTAAATTTTTTTAAATAAAGCAAAAAGGTAGAGGTATATCAAATGTTTGACACAGTTCCTGGCATTTGGAAATTTAAAAAAAACTTTAAAAATTATTGTTATGGAAACTGTTGTTGTTGCTATTATTTAGAGTAATTGCAAGCATCAAATTTGATATTTGTGGGATATACCAGAATTTTAAAAATAGCTACAAAGCCAATATACATCTGCTGACATGATACAAAAAAAGAAACAAAAACAAAAAACAATTAAATTTCCCTAAGTCTGCAGAACCGACTGTGTGAGATTCTTTTGTGTGTGTGTGAGATTCTTGAAGCAGCACTAGCCCCACAAAGATTGCTTTCACTTTACTCACCCCTCCCCCATCCTCAATTGCAAGGCCCCAAGTACGACTTATTAACACTGCCTGTTGTGTCATCAATTCCTTGCCATTTTTTTCTATCCCGTAATAGGGACATAGAGGGCTGTTCTGGGCCGTCTTTCCCAGCTGGTGGAGCACAGTTTAGTATAGCACTTTGGCTTCCCTCACTTATTGACTGAGTTGTCTCAGGGATTTGGCGGTGAATGTTTCCACTGATCCAAAATTCAGGCAGCCTGTGAGTGCTAGGCATGTTGTCAGAGTGGCAGCATCCGTTACCACTGGCAGTGTGTGGCCAGGGGTCCCCTCCCTACCAGTGGCCTCGTGTGGACCTCAATGGGCACTGCAGTCCCTAAGAATGGCTTTAGAGGGTCCTGCCCATCACATACACACACGTAAATGTATTAAAGAACACATACACATCTTGTTACTCAGGATCTGCACCCAATGACAGATCAGTGACCAAGCAACCCTCAACATCCATTCTCTTGACAGACGCTATTCAGGCCCCAGGGAACACTTCTCATCTGTAGCTCAGCGTCCTAACCACAAACAACTACAGCCTGCGAATGCCATGGAGGGCTGTGACACTGCTGATGTTAGAGACTGACATTATGTTAAACACAAGAATGCTTAGATTAACAAATGGTCAACCTGTCAAATCCTTCTCAGACAGCATGAATGCAACGACTCCTGCTTTGCAAAGTATTGTTTCCCAGGACTGAGAATCACTCACAACTCATAGTTTCAGATGTCCTGGAGAATTAGCATGGTTTTGCAACAGTTACACAGTTAAGGATGGCAGCAATTCTTACTACTCTTAAATTTCTCTATATGAATTTTGGAAACACTGTATGCATTTAGATATTGTAAGGGATGGCACAATTCACAAAATAAATAAATTTTTTTCTGTGATAATTTAACATATGGGTCCCATTATAATACAAGACATAATATTCAAAATTCATAGGTTATTTTTTCAACCTGAATGTCACTTTAATTTTTAAAAATAATTCTGTTATAAATGCTTCAGCAAAGTTTCTCCAAGTTGAAACTAATAAATTACACTATAAGAACTACGACTCATGAAAGGTTTGGGCTAATTTGACATTAAAAAACATAATCTTAATTGTAGCAATATATTAGTGATTTTACTAAAGGAGAGAAAAGTAAATTTATGAAAAACAATGACTTATGAAGTCTTTGTTTCTATAATGCTACCCATCCAGACATCACCAGCCCATCATCAGAACAGTGAGAACTATACAACGAGGATTAAATTCAGTCACCTTTGATATTTTGCTGACATTTGGTCATATGAAACCACAGCTTTACACTTATTTTTCTGTTTCATTGGTACGAAAATATAATTGTCACTGTGAAAACAGAACACATTTTAACAGCTTAATTTATAACTTTTAAATATTTAGGTGTATGGCATATGGGTCTCCTTTTCTCCTCCTGCCCCACCGCGCAAATGTTGGTGGCGGGCCGAGCGGGCGGCACCCGGATCCGGAGCTCTGGCTCCCGTCCCTCGCGCTGGGCGCCCGGAGCGGCCCGGCAGGTGCCCGGAGGCCCCGCCCCGCCGCCCGCCTCCTCGGGGATTGGCTGCCTGTGTCCTAGGGGGCGGGCCCCGGGGCGGGCTGAAGTTGGGGGTCGCGGGCGGGGGCCGCCCCGGGTTTCAGGCGCTGGTGGCTTTAGCGCGCGCGGGCCGAGCCGGCTGCTCTCCGGCCGTGCCGCCCGGACGGGGTTCCCCGAGCCCTTTTCAAACCCGCTGCTGTCCCCCTGCGCCCTGCGTCCCGCGGCGCGCCCGGCTCCCCGCGACTCCCCTGTAGGGGAGGGCGAGAGTCCCGGGCTGCGGGTCTCGCGCGCGTCCGAGCAGCCTGGGCGCGCTGGCGCGGGGCGGCCGGGCGAGGAGCGCGGCGCGGGGACCGGGCTGGGAGGGGCGGGCGGCGCGCGGCGGCCGCAGGAAGCGGAGGCGGCAGCCGCTGGGGGACCGGCTCGGCGGGGTTGGAGACACCCGGAAACGGATTCCGCTTCGGGGCCCGCGCGAGCCGGGCGGCTCGGAGGCAGCGAGCGGGGCGGGCGGGCGGGCGGCTGCTGAGTAATCCCCGCGGCGGCGGGCGGCGGCGGCCGGGCGCCCACGTCCCCCGCCGCGCTGCAGCCCGGCCGCGGCTCCTCCCTCCGCGCCCTCCCTCCCCTCCCCTCCCC